>JAFFST010049444.1:682-21896 GCA_022414735.1 Noturus placidus
TGATTCTGTGGGGGCGGCTAAGTACACTAGTAAGCTGGACCTCCTTAAGGGTTATTGGCAAGTGCCCCTTAGCCCACGAGCATGTGAGATTTCGGCTTTCTCTACTCCCGACGACTTCCTTCAATATACGGTAATGGCTTTTGGCCTTCGTAACGCTCCGGCGACTTTTCAGCGGCTTATGAATCGAGTCTTGGGGGATGTGCCGAACTGCGCTGCGTATCTTGATGATGTGATAGTCTACTCTGATACCTGGAAGCAGCACCTTGAGCTACTAGAGCTCGTTTTCTCTCGCCTCTCCGATGCCTCCCTTGTGTTAAACTTGGATAAATGTGAATTTGGAAAAGGAGTTGTCTCCTATTTGGGTAAACGGGTCGGACAAGGGGTAGTTACCCCGTTAGCGGCCAAAATTGAGGCGATCTGCATGTTCCCTGCTCCTACAACGAGGCGTGGTCTGCGTCGCTTTTTAGGGATGGCCGGCTATTACCGGTGCTTTTGTAAAAAATTTTCGGATGTAGTGCTACCATTAACGAACTTGTTGCATAAGAATGTAGTGTTTGCGTGGTCTGCTGAGTGTCAGGGGGCGTTTGATCCGGTCATGCTCCTTCTGACTGGTTCTCCAGTGTTGTCTGCTCCGGCCCTGGATAGACCTTTTAAATTAGAAGTTGATGCCAGTGGCACTGGTGCAGGAGCGGTGCTGTTACAAGACAACGATCAAGGGATAGAACACCCGGTTTGTTATTTCTCAAAGAAGTTCCTAAAACATCAGCTCAATTACAGTACCATCGAAAAGGAAGCTCTTGCCTTGTTACTAGCCCTTCAACATTTTGAAGTGTATCTTCGTGATAGTACTAAGCCCGTATATGTGTTTACTGACCATAACCCCTTAGTCTTTTTACACAATATGCGTAATTCCAATCAGAGGCTCATGCGATGGTCTCTTATTGTACAAGGGTTTAATTTGGTAATTGCCCATAAAAAGGGTGTTCAGAATGTGATCGCGGATACACTGTCCCGAGCTTGATGTTATTGAGGGGTTGTTTTGTCATTGCCCTCATATTCATTAAATCCCTGTACAACCATTTGCTTAAAAGGAATTGAAGGGGAACCTGGTTTAAATGGTGCAAAAGGATTTCCTGGGAAGCCAGGCTTACCAGGGCCTCCAGGCAGGAAAGGAGAGAGTGGTAATCAGGGGCCAACTGGTTTGACTGGAGACATTGGATACAACGGAGATAAAGGTACATACTCTTACAGTTGTAAATACGGCTGGTAGTTATGTGCCTTTGAATTTTGGAGCTCTGTTTTATGAATAATTCATGAATGGTGCTGGACTTAACCTTCTCAGGTATTAAGGGAAGTCAGGGGATACCAGGCAATTTCACCATGCTGAAAGGCAACAGGGGCGTACCTGGACTCAATAGAGAATCGGGATTCCCAGGACCAAGAGGTAAAAGGGGACTTAGGAGAATATGAGTCTGGACAACAGTTGGGTTCTGTGAGTTTAAGGGGTTATTTGTGTTGGTAAAAATTTAGAAGCCAAACCTTATTTAATTTATTTGTGAAATTTGTTGGGAAATCTACTACATTCAACATCATAAATCAAAGAAAGCAAAAGCAAAGAAAAGTATTCCATCCATCTTCTACCGCTTACTCCTTTTCAGGGTCACGGCAAAGAAAAGTATTGTTTTATCAAATTTGTATCCATCAGGACATCAAGGTCCATCTGGGTTGCATGGTAAACCGGGTCTGGATGGATTTCATGGTGCCCATGGATTTCAGAAAGGTTTCCCTGGCTTGCCTGGAAGAAATGGCCCTCAGGGACGACCAGGCCCACGAGGGCCCAGAGGATATTCAGGTGACAGGGGATTCCCAGGATACGTTGGAGAGCAGGTAAATTACTATTTGTCAAATGATCATAAGTTAGATAGTTGTCTGGAATATGATATGCAGATGAAAAATAGATTGTAAGATAGATTATTATTTATACAGGGTGATTTAGGTTTCCCTGGACTAAATGGTCCCCAAGGCTACCAGGGGCTGCCAGGCAACAAAGGTAGGATATGTAGCTAGCTTTATTAGAGAAATGCTTGTTAAAGATATGCTACATCTCTGTGCTTCATTTGCTTTTCTATGTTGTCCACATTAGCTGCCCTGACTCATATTTCAGTTTTTGTTGTCTGTATTGTATGCTCCAGCCTACATCTACTGTTTGTTGCCCAGCTTCTCTATCAGCGAGTTAAATGATTCAAGGACAAGTTAGTTCCATTATCACTGAAGTTATAGCAGCTATAAACAGTCATTCCCTCATCAGCCTCTCTTTTTGATATCTCTTGAAGATAATGATATGAGATAACGCAGATTGTCATATGACAGAGAAACCTCTAAGTGTAAACAACTTGAAATAGTGGGTTAAAATACTCTCATGAACTAACGTTACTTAACTGTATTAAAAAAGGGTAGAAGTAGAAATTAGTGTGTGTGTGTGTGTGTGTGTGTGTGTGTTTTGTCTCAAGATGAAAATGTATATGACCAATGCCATATGAAAGAAAAGAAGTATGAACAAGGATAAAATCTGTCTAAGATTAGACTAAACTATATACAAAATCATACTTTTCTCAGATTTACAACCTTAAAAAATATATTATTAATATATTACTTGACAACATGTTTTCCAGGTGACAAAGGAGATTCTACTGGATGTTCTGGTCCTCCTGGACCAAAGGGGGATATGGGTGATAGTGGATGCCAAGGTCAGTTATTGTTTTTTTTTAATTATTATTATTAGAGACATGTGACAAATTAAAGGTTAAACTGGTATAACATATATTTTTAAGGTTTTGAGCAATTCAACTACAAGCAATTCGAACTTGTGAATGTGGGAGTCATCTAGGAAAGGACCATGGCCACTAAAGCCTATTCCAGGGGTGCCCACAGTTTTTTGACTTGCGAGCTATTTTGCTACTTACCTACACTAAAAACACGAAACATTATATATATTATATTATATATACATTATATATATACTGAATATACGTCAAATATATATACATACACAATATATGTTCATGTACCTTGCATAACTGCATGATCCCTTATGGCACACTACAATTCAGTACATTTTTGGTCAGTACCTTAGTCTGATGACTTGCACTGAATAGAATCAGCCAGGGTTGCATAGTCCGGACAGTAGCTGCTGGTAGCCAGCCTCAAGCAGGCCTCCAAATGATGATCAGTCATTGTGGAACGGTATTTGGATTTAATAATCTTCATGTGGGAAAAGGCTGACTCACATAAATAAGTAGAGCCAAATAATGCAGTCAAGGAGGTTGCGCAGTTCCTCATGTTTGGGTACTTTTCCCCTGTTAGTAAGTTCCAAAACTGTCCATGAGCCCTGGACTTCAGCTGAATGTCAATCTGTAATTTCAAAATCTCATCCTCCACTTCAGACGAGTTCAGGTGAAACAGCATTGCAATTTTCGATGCGAGTGAATCAACCTCAACATTGTACCTAAATGGGTAGCACACGAATGTAGCAACTGGCCCCAGAAAAGCAAACTGGGCTGTATCACTTACATCTGTAGACTTGTCCAGTTGCAGTGAGAAACACTCGCAATATGTGATGTCCTTCCAAAGCTGTTGCGTCAAATCCTCGGCCATGACTTCACAGCGCCGTGTAACTCTACTTCTTGATAGCTGGAGAGCTTTGATTGAAGCTAATAATCCAGTTTTGTTTTTAAAGTCCCGAAACAACGAGTCAGTTGCGTCTACGAATGCCTCTTTTATCATTTCTCCATCTTGGAATGACTTCTTGTGTTTTATGATGGAATTACATGCTTCGGTGGCTGCCTTAGCGTTTGAAGTCAGTCGTGAGAAAAATGACTGCTGTACGGACAACTGTGATTTTAGTTTCTTCACTTTTCTCTTTCTCAGCTCGCTTTTTGGAGGGAAGTCAGTGTCGTAGTTTTTATGAACAGTCCTAAAGTGCCACTCTACATTTCCCTTTTTTTGAATAGCAATGGTAGCTTGGCAGATCAGACAAACGCACTACGAATATGACATTGTAAAAAAAAATCATCCTCCCATTCCACATGGAAGTGATAAGTCTTCGGTTTCTTGCTTGATCCCACTACCTCACTCATTTTGTACCTTTTCTTCAGTAGGAATAAACTGGAAAGTTAACTCAGTGATTTCTCTCGCTAGCCTTTAGCAGTAGCAGGCGATTTTGGTCACACACGCGTGGTGAGTGAAAAGACGAGATCTCAGACTGGCTGCCCTGTACGTCAACAATAACATCTATTTTTTATGAATGGTAATCTGGTGATCTACCCGCACTTCCTTTGCGATCGACGTATTGGGCACCCCTGGCCTAATCAGTCGGAAGAACTTTATGTTGCCTTATAGTGATGCTTTCCTTTAAGGTTACACGTAAACCAGTTAAATAAATGGCCACCTTAGTATAACGGTTTAATTTTTTCCCCTTTAATTTGTGAATCATATTTAGATTTATAGTCTATAAATTATAGTCTATATGTGTTGTGTAATCTGATTTGTTATTTGTCCTGTGTCCTGGTGAGTGATTTTGCGCTGAAAGAATTAATCATTAATAAATATCAGAACTTTGCTTAAGTAGAATACAGTATATAAAGTATTATCTTCCTGTCACAGTTGAATTTGGAGATCCAGGAGACCCAGGGAATCCTGGACATCAAGGTCTACAGGGACAGCCTGGTCGTTCTGGTCCTTCTGGACCACCAGGTCCTTATGGATCTCAAGGTACTCTCCTGGTTTATCAGAGGGAATGAGCTTGTCTAACTTGTTTGGATTAAACCTCAAATGTGTCTATAGGAAAAAGAGGTCCTCCAGGTCTTTCTGGTCCTTTGGGTCCTCCAGGATTTTCAGGGTTTCCTGGACCTGAAGGGTTTCCCGGTCTACCAGGTCAGAAAGGTAATGATGCAAAACAAAACCTCTCAAACATTTCCAAATCCACAGGCTGTGCTCCTCTCTTGAACTCCAAGATTATTGAGGTGTTATTGTGGGGAAAAACAGTTAACAGAGGTTACTTTTTTCCCCAGGGTTTCAAGGACCACCAGGTCTCGATGGTCTAAATGGATTCCCTGGTCCAAAAGGAGAGAAAGGCTGGTGTGGTGAGAAGAATGTAGACAGATACACATCCAGGTCATTTGTGTAGATATGTATATTTGATTTTACAATCTTTAAATCACAGGTAATTTTACCATTGGCCCTCCTGGGTTACAAGGTGATCCAGGAGACCAAGGCCCATCTGGTGACCCAGGAATCCCTGGAGACTTTGCATTTGGGCTCAAAGGACAGACTGGATATCCTGGAGACCAAGGTCACAAAAAGTGGTTAAAAATCACATATTGTTGTTTGAACTTAAATGTAAAGCAGCTCTCTGTTTTAGATTATTTTTATTATTATTTTTTTTTTTACATTTTATTGTGTTAATGATAGTTGTACATCATGTTTTGAGGATGTGAATATTTCGTCAGGTCCCCCAGGTATTCCAGGTCTAACTGGTGCACCAGGTGCAAGCTGTGGAACATTAATTCAAGGACTCAATGGGGACCGAGGACCAACTGGATTTCCAGGACATCCAGGACTTGCAGGTTTATATATTTTTTACCTGATTGTACATACAAAGGTGAGTCAAATGAAAACCTTAAAATTGAGCCATAAATTAGAATTGAATCTTATTTTTCTAAAGTAATCTGGACAGCCATTAAGCACTGGAACACTTGCATTGAACAGAATGGAGATTATGTGAAAAAACAATACACTTTTGTGACAACTATTTGCAATCTACATTGCAAAATATATATTTTAAAACCAAGGCTAACTTTCCATTGTTAAAAAAAAAATAAATAAATAAAATAAATAAATAAATAAATAAAGGATTCTGTTGGTACTGTCTTGGTACAGTCTGTAGGTCTGTGTTCTGAATACCAATGTGCACAACTCTGAATACAGCTCTTTATTTGTAACTGCCATTTTTACCATTTATTATCTTAGGTCCCCCTGGCCCTCCAGGTTTTGCTTTTTCTGGAGATCCTGGGGATGAAGGACCACCAGGACTACCAGGGCAAGATGGTGTGAGAGGTGCAGTTGGACCCCCAGGAGATAATGGCTTTCCTGGACCACCAGGATTCAAAGGTCAGGCTGTAATTCCGTGTACATGCTAATGCAAAATCGTACTCATGACTAGTCAAATTATCTGAAAGTGTTGCTCTAATTTTCATTCTTCCAACAGGGCAGAAAGGAGTTCCTGGTTTAATCGGTTTCACAGGATTAGAAGGTTTCAAAGGAAGTGATGGACCAACAGGGTTCACAGGTGAAAAAGGGATCACAGGGGTCAGGGGTAAGTCTTCACAGCCATTTTAGGGTAAAACATGCATGTAGCCTCTATGTTTAACCATTCATTGACAATTGGATAAAAGTGTATATAGTCTAATGTAAACATTTTCACACCATTAGGACCAAATGAAGAAGACAATACATTTTAATTTACATCATTAAAAAATTATCACCCCTCAAATGTGTGTATTTTCTTAATTGTTATATTTGTGTGTCATCTTCTAACCATTGTTCCAGGTCCCAAAGGTCGTAATTGTAGAGTGGAACCACCCACTCAAAACTGCCCTCACAGTGGACCACCTGGACAACCGGGGGAGCCAGGACCTCCAGGATTCTCAGGAATAGTTGGAAGCCCTGGAAATCCAGGAGCCATTGGTAAGGTCACATGGGTTCACCTAAACCCCTTGAGATGATCACTTGGGAGTGTTGACATTACAGAGAAATTTAGCTCATGATTATCCTTTGACCTTTTAGGTTCCAAGGGTCAAACAGGCCCTCATGGGTTGCCTGGAAGACTAGGAGCTGCAGGACTTCCAGGCCCACTTGGAGATGCTGGAGATCGTGGGCAAGATGGTTTTGTAGGGCCACAAGGTATAAAAGTAGCAGAAAGCCATCATTAATTTCCTTTAATTTTTATAGACACATTTTCTCACTCATTGAGTTTTTTGACATCTATCACTCTGCTTTTCCACATTCTCATTTCTAGGCCTACTAGGGCCTCAGGGTGAGCCAGGTGTCCCAGGACCAATGGATCCAGTGGGATCTGGATTTCTACTGGTGATCCACAGTCAGTCAGAAGTGGTGCCGGAGTGTCCAACAGGCATGCCTTTACTCTGGAGGGGTTATAGTCTTCTTTATTTGGAGGGCCAGGAGAAAGCTTACACACAAGACCTAGGTAAAATCACTGTCAGAACAAATCTTCATTATATTTATATATTTATGTATGCAAATGTTTGGATTTATTACCAAGCTTGGTGGAAAAGTGCAATACAAGGGCGACTTATTATTTTTTTTACATGGTTTCTGGACTATCAAATCACAGAGATCTCTTGAAGAGCTGACCGATATTTGTCTCAGATTTAATTATGTATTCTTTAATAAGAGGTGCCATAGGCAAAATCGTGTAATTGTTTTCAATAAAAGCTGAACATTTGATGTGTATAATTCTATGGTTAGCGTTCATTTCTTCTCCCTTTCGCTGTGTTTAGGCCGAGCTGGCTCTTGTCTCCATGTTTTCAGCACCATGCCCTTCTCCTACTGTAACTCTGCCGCCTGTCACTATGCCAGTCGCAATGACAAATCCTACTGGCTGAGCACCAATAACCCATTGCCCATGATGCCCGTATCATGTGGAGAGATCTACCAATACATCAGCCGCTGTGTGGTGTGCGAAGCTCCGGCTCTAGCCGTGGCAATCCACAGCCAGAACACCAGTGTGCCCAACTGTCCAATCGGCTGGAGCAGTCTGTGGATTGGCTACTCGTTCCTCATGGTGAGCATGTCCTTGATGTTACTGCATACTCGTTTTGCTACATCTGTGAGCCCCAAATAATAGAAAGAAATGCAGTGCTTGTGGAGGGAACTTATTTTGCCAAAGGCTTGTTGGTTGGCTTTCCCCTAATGAGGTCCAAGTGGAGTAATGTCTAATCAGGTCACCTTTAAAAGCCCTTCACTCATTTGGTTAATGGTTAAGTTCTCCTATTCTGAAGGTTTAATTTGAATGTTGAGTTCAATTCACATAATTACCACCCTTATTTGTGTTATATTGTTTTGTTTTTCTGGTTATTCTTGCTATTTACTGTATGCCACAAGTGTTTCTTTCCCATCTTTGTATTGTAGGAGTTTAACGCAATGCAGCTATCTTTATCTGTATTCGGATATAAACCTGAAGCATTTGATCTAGTGTATGCTGCATGTTACAGTATTATCAGAGTTGATGCAAGACAAATATAATTATTTGTATGTATGTATATATATATATATATATATGTATGTATATGTATATATGTGTGTATATGTATATGTGTGTGTGTGTGTATTTGCCATCTCAGCACACTGGCTCGGGTGATGAAGGTGGTGGTCAATCTCTCACCTCATCTGGAAGCTGTCTGAAGGACTTCAGGACTCAGCCGTTTGTGGAGTGCCAGGGTCCACGTGGGACGTGCCATTTCTTTGCCAATGTCTACAGCTTCTGGTTGACCGGCGTGAGCTATGAGGAGGAGCGTGGCTTAGCAGCACGGACTCGCACTCTGAAGACGACTTCGCAGCAGCGAGCGTGCATCAGCCGCTGCCATGTTTGCATAAAGCAGTGATGAACTGAAGTGGCCAGGTCAGCGTAGTTCATTTCCAAATGTCTTCAATTATGATTTCTTTTAATGAGCTATATTATTAACTGTTTGACTAAACAGCATCTTTAACATGATTAAACATCTTTAGTATTCGAATCATTGTTAATTCATAAAATTCACATCTTACTACAGGTTTACTTAAAGACGTGTTTATTTTTTTTTGTTTTTTTTTAATATTCTATTACTTATTTATGCATTACTTAATACTCCGTTATTTGGGCCAAATGTGAAATGTTATCAATGTTTTGTCCAACCAGGCATGCATTATGATGTGTTTTGTTAATGATTATTAATAAACTGCTATGTGTCTTTTTAGCTCTTGTATAAGCAGTCATTAAGGTTCTGAGCATTCCAGAAACATCTAGTGCAACTTGCTAGATGCTGCTAGCTACCGAGTTTAGCATTAGAAAGGTGAAAAAATTACAACTTTTTTTTTTTTTTAGCTATTATAATTAGGAAGCTTGCTATCAAAATGGAGTACAATTCCAGAGGTAGGTAGATAAAGTGAGCTTGGATGTTTTTAGCTAGCTAACAAACCTCATGATATGCTAGCAAGCAAGTTATCATCATGGAAGCTTGGAATAAGTAGCAAGCTATAGTGAAGTCAAACAACTACTCAGTTGAAATGTCGGTGTTTAAACATAAATCTATATGGTGCAAATAATCTAAACACCTTTTTGAAAGTATTTTCTAAATGGCTAATCTGTTTTAGGCGATGGTTTTGAAACATTAGCCACATAACTAGCTAGCTACTGAATGCTCTGTCAAGTAGCTCCTGTAGACATTAAAGCAGATGTGTTTGTGGAAATGTCTGTGGTTAAAAAAAATAGATGTATATGTTTGACAGAGCATTCAGCAGCTCCCTAGTTATCTAGCTAATGTTTGCAAAGACATAAACTTTATACGTTGCAGATATCCAGATGGAAATTCTAGCATATTTATTTTGGGAGTTTCTAGCATCGTAGAAAGACTCGCTGTACATTTAATAGCAGATTGAAATTCATATTTATTTCTCTCGGAAAGACTCTCATGACAACCAGTATACTTCATTTTTGTTTCCTCAAACATTACTATACAGATAAGAGAACACTCAGTGCAATAAGACAAAGGACGTAGTCTTTCTACCAGTCACAGTGCACATTTTACATACAGAGAAATTGTACATTGTTACAGCATTCCTTAACCAGCACCCTCAGGGAACTCTGGAGTGAATGTCAAACTATCATAATAAATTATGTAAAAAATGACCTGCATGAGACACGTGGGATGAAAAACAACAACCATACCATAGTTACGACTACTCTAATGTTGTGTTTTTGCTTCATATATAGTTAAAATCAGAATTAGTCAACCACAATTGCAAATCAGGTTCATTGTCAAAATGTACAGACTTTCAGCTGTTTGCAATGATCAAATCAAACAAAAGCAATTGAAATTGTTCGACACGACGAATGTGGTTTCCACAAATTCAACTTAAAAAACAACTTATAATGACTTCTCCAGTTTCAAAATGATTCAACCTCCCGATTAGAATCCCTCAAAACAGCACAATTATGCAAAACAGGTGTTGTCTCAAGCTAATCAATGGGCTTCATTAGTTGCACCAGGTGTGCCTGAGCTGGAACATATGAAATACCTGAACTGGTTAGGGGACAGAAAATTTATGAAATACCTGGGCGGGGCAGAAAAAGGAAGCTATCGACTGCTGCAAGCAGATTTCTGAGAAGGCAGGGTCTGAAAAACCTTCGAGTGACTGCAAAAGACCTGCAGCAAGACTTAGAGTGACAGGTTTCAGTGAGCACAGTAAGGTGTGTGCTTAACGCAGAAGGTTTAAATGCCGGAACTCCAAGATGTTCACCACTACTGACCCAAAAGCACAAGAAAAGTCGCTCAAAATCATATAATTAAGCCACAGAAGTTTTTGGATTCTGTTCTGTGGAGCAATGAAACAAAACTGGAACTTTTTGGCACGATGGATCAGCTGTATGTCTGGACGAAGAAGAATGAAGAAAGAACACTCTGTCTACAGTCAAACATGGTGGTGGCTCGGTGATGCTCTGCGGCTGCTTTGCATCCTCTGAGTTATGGGCTAAGAGTCCTCAGGAATGCTGCCAGAAGCTCTGCATATCATTTTCAGCAGGTTATAACAGCAAAAGCCTGCTCTACTAAGTATGAAGATGCTTGCCATGAAGGGGTTGATTCATTTTGAGAGTGGAGAAATCATTATAAATTGCATTTTCAGTCGAATTTGAGGAAACCACTTGAAGTAGTCATTATGTTGAACTATTTCGATTGCTTTTGTTTGATTTGTTCACTGCAAACAGATGTCTGTAAAGTCTGTAAAAGTCTGTAAATTTTGACAATAAACCTGTTTTTTAATGCTGGTTGGATCACTTTGATTGCAACTGTAAGCTGGGTTTACACTGTAAGATTGACCAAATTACCGCAGGCTCACTTTCAAGAATATGCATTCCATGGTGTCCCTTTTTACAGAGCCATGCACAATTTCGAAAACATGTTTTCTTTAGGCATAACACCAATGTTATTATACCAGGGGATCTTCATTGTAAAATCTGACATGGACAACGTTATCGCTCAGTCTGATATAGAATTCGGCCAAGATTTTATTGGGATCATCTCATACATTGTGACAAGTAATAATCTCAAAAGACCATTAAAATGCACAGTATAAAACATGATTTATTCAAAGCCAGTCTTATTAGGATCACTAAACTGACCAGGAGCCTGTGATTATGTGCGTATACACCATTTTTGTTCTTTTCCAAAATGCCTGTATGTGTTAATACTTAGTTGACTGTAAGCTCAGTATGATGCTGTTAGATACATAAACACAATTTCTTACTCTTACAAATGTGAACACTGCATTAGCTAGTATTAGCTTGGCTACATGGTTTGATACCTTTGGACTTAGTTACAGTGAGTATACAGGCATTACCTTGATCTACATGAAGCTCATGGCAAGAATGAGGGGATGGGGATGGGTTTCACTTCCAGGGGTGGACAAATCAGTAGCTGACACAAGCAGAAAAAGCTAATCTAGTGCAAAGCAGCCATATAATTCTCTTTCTAGCATGACGCACAGTCACTTTGTGGTTGAACATATGGAGAGATGTGCTACATCAAAAACTTCACGCTACATCAGTAGAGAACGAGTACTATGGTTACACATACATCCCCTCTGTGGTAATTCATGAACCCGTTTGTTTCCCTCAGTCTGGATTAATGCATTTAACTAGATAACTAGCTCACCATACATTACGTTATGTTAGCTGCCACTTTTTAGACTTAGCTCAATTAGGTTTCCTGGCAACCAAAACACAGGACTGGGTAGCACATTGGAGCTTTCGCATTCCCAGTGGGCTAACTAATGGCTTATCATTTGTCCACCCCTGAATCCAAACTCCCAGATCCAAAAATACTTTAGAGATGAATAACCACTTGAATTAATCTAAATGGTTGAGGTAGAGGGAGGGTGACAAGTATCCAATCAACTGATGCAGATGATCATGGAAGTGCATTTTTCCCCCCTCCATTATTCCCAATTACTGAGTGATGCAGCTACAGTTGCTACGTCCTTTAAGACTCCAGTTGAGAGCCATTGGTCATTGGTTTCAAATGCCCAAATAGGGCTGATTGTGTCCATCACAAATCCATCCAATCACACTTATTAATACAGTAAGCGTGACCAAGCCAATAAATTACCTCCTTCTAAAAACCTTCTGAAACAAGCACGAAACATTTTAAATAGTGTTTAAAGATTTAAAGAATACTTAAAGGTTACAGATTGTCATTAATCTCTGGGCAAACACAGGCCCAAGAGAACGACCACAACACCTTCTGCCATTTACAAACAGAAAAATCACCCAATAAGATTAGGTTCCCTAGGATAAAAGGGATCCTAGTCTACATCCTAGTCTTTATCTTCCATTGCCCTTAAATAAACATGTACTGATTACTCTTATGCTGTGCCATGTTTGTACATTGAATTCATTCATGCTTATATACCATACAAAACCTTTGATTTTGCCTTGCACACTAATGTCAAAGCTCACATAAAAACATAAATAATAAAAACAAATCTGATTAACTGTAATTGCACATTCCTATGAAATCCATAGTGTGGCAAGGCGGCGAAAATGAAAGCTAGCCTTAGTCCAATTTCACATCCAATGTGAAAATACTCTTCATTTTTAAATATGGCAATATACCACAGAAGTATTTGAGCGGTCTGAAAGATAAAGGCCTGTGAAAGTTAATGGTTCCATTTTGTATTTTGCATTGCAGTGTAAAAAAAAAGAAAGAAAGAAAGAAAGAAAGAAAGAAAGAAAGAAAAAAAAAGCGAAAAAGTACAAAAGAACAACCTGCATTGTGCTAACTCTACATATTCTTTGCAAAGATATTCATTTTGTTTAGAAAATATCTGTTAATGCTAGGTTCCATTTACAAGGAATCACAATACAAAAATATTAGATAAAGGTTAATACAAAAACCTGATGATCGGCACGCTCAGAAATATTGCTAGGTTAATCCCACTGCCTGTCTTTAAGCAGAAACAGTGCTGGGGATGATTGGGTGCTCCCCTCATCTTGGTGCCAGTGGGAGGAGCAAAGCTAAATCCTGAAGTGCTAAGCGACCAATCAGATTGCGGTGTCCCAAAAGACTGTAGTCTGAGAGGGATATGGGGGTGGGCTGTGTTTCTTTTGTCCATTGGCTTTCTTGCAGCTAGGTATGCTTTCCGTCTGGCTCCGTTCATGGGGCCGCTGACGGGCCCGGATCTCACGGCACAATCGCTGTTTCCTCTCAATTGTCTCCATCATGGTACTGTCGCCACATAGCCAGGGGAAGGGTGGCATCTGCAAGTTGACAGAAAGAAATAAGATCTTTAATATCAATGTGATTATATGGCATGAGTCCTTGAATTTCATGCTGCAACGGTGCAAGAAATCTATAACTACAAAGACATTTATTGGTACCTCTTGGGCTTCTGAATGTCGTCTCTGAGGTGTGCCTAATGGTGACGGTGCAAGTGATGTGGACAGGAACTGGGCTACCTTTGGGACCATCTTCAATTCTGTGAAAAGAGATGGAAATCCATTATAACCATTTAGATTGATCAGTTAAACAACACACTTTTATCACGTAAAAGTGCCCAAGAACAATTTTTGTCAGGTTTTGTCTTCTCAATCTCCCCATTCATCATAGAGCAAGAGTTGTTTATCTTTTCCTTCAAGAACTGGTGCTTCTGCAAGTTTTTAATTCAATCAAGCCATGCCATAAGGCACTTGTTTATTTAATCTCAGTACTGGTTTTGTATTAGCTAACACTGTTGCAACAAAACCTGATGATCAGCACCATCAGCTGACTACTTGGTTCTCAATTGACTCTTAGGTGTGGCTCCTATTTGGGTGGAATGAAAACCCCTTCCTAGATTGAGACACCCAGCTAGGGGCTGCCTTAATTCTTCCTCAGAGTAATTCATGCCTCTCAGATAATGCTTTCCCTAATTTGTGGTGGTAACCCAGGGACACTCAGGGCAAGACAGAAACACACAATGGACGGGACTCAAGACCATCACAGGGCACCGTGCACATGCGCATTCGCACACTATTTCACACCAAGTGGCAATTTACAGTTGCCGACCAACCTACTGGCATGTCTTTGGGAGGTTGGAGGAAACCATCGTGTACAAGGCAAGAACATGAAAAGCTGCACACTGACAATAACTTGAGCTCAGGCTACCTGCTGTCCTGCCATGCCACCCAGAAGTCACACCAGGCCTTTGCAAATAAGATCACTAGCCCTGCCAAGGGTTTTCTTAGTTCTTCCTCAGTAATGATACTTTACAATGATACTTTTCAGATGATTTGTGAAATTAACTACAAATCTAGTCTATGATTTTACTATTTTTTTATTTAACTGGATGACCAAAAAGCTTCATAAACAATAAGGTATCTGTAGGTTAATTAAACTATCATATGCAGTCCACTACTCACCAGAATTTCCCATCATTGTGGTAGGACTAACAGGTGATCGTCTACTCCTGCTGGACATGCTGGATTGCAGTCCGGACCTTGTATCCCAGTCATGTGCTTTGGGGGACTCCGTAATGTAGCTGCTTTTGTCCTTACTCTTGTGATGGGACTCTGTTAAGTGAATTCCTTTATCTTTGTAGTCTCTCCTAATTACAACATCTGTCCCATTACTTACCCGTTCCTTACAGTCCCATCCACAGTCTGCCACGTTAATGTTACCCTGAAGAAAATCCAAACTGTTCTTTCTTCCTTCTTTGCTGTTGTGCCGACCCTCCAGACCAGATCTTCCCTGATCCTTTCCACTGTGCCTGGTTAACAAGTCTGGCCCATAACCACTTCGGTCTCTGCTATCATGTCGTTCCAGACCATTCCTCATGAAGTCTCTGCTGTCTTGTCGGAGCATGAGCTCTGAGCCATTGCAGATCCTGTCCCTGCTGTCACGTCTAGGTAAAGGTTCGATATTGTTACTGATCCAGTCTTTGCTGTCATGCCTCACTGTAGGCTCAGTGGTGCTGCACCCTCGGTCTTTGCTTCCCTGTTTGGGAAGTAGCTCTGGACCACTACAGCCCTTGTCCTTGCTGTTTCGCCTCGCTACTGGATCAACATTGGTGCCCTTGTCCTTGCTGTTGCGCCTTGATATCGGCTCAACATTGGTGCCCTTGTCCTTGCTGTTGCGCCTTGATACCGGCTCAACATTGGTGCCTTTGTCCTTGCTGTTGCGCCTCGGTACTGGCTCCACATTGGTGCCCCTGTCCTTGCTATCACGTCTTAATATTGGTTCTGCATTGCTGCCAGTTCTGTCTTTACTGTCACGTCTCTGTAAGGCCTCTATACCGCTAGGCTCTCGATCTTTGCCCTCATGTCGATGCGAGGATTTCCCACTGCGCTCCTTGTCCCTTTTTGACTCCTTGTTATGATGGCTTCGCTCCTTGTGCTCCCGTTTGGATTCAGTACCATGGCCCTTCCCTTTGGCTTCACCTTTTGGAGAACAAAATCATTAGCTTACAGACCGTCATTTATGTTGGAACATTTAATAATAGGTTATTCCTTACCACAGAGAACTTGAATCTGTGATTGACTGTTTTTTTTAACTGGGTTAATGTTGGTCTTTGCTAATTTCTCCCCTTTAGATATAAAGTGTGTGGTTAAATCTTCTCTAAGGTTTCCCTTAACCAATTCACAATTCAGTCTGAGGAAGCAAGCGAAAGCCAAACCAGGCCATGTAGCCTACTTTGATCAATTGTACATGCTGCACTGAACAATTCTGATTCTCATACTCCCTCTATTGTGTATAGTCCTGCTTGAGTGGTGTAGCAGGCTGGGAGTATTGGTCAGGGTGATGTCAAGAAACTTACTTATTAAAAAATTAGGCCACACCCTAAAATTGGTGGGAATGACAGAGAGTTGTGAATATAGATGTGCATTACGATTGCAATCCAATTGGACCCAACAACAAAAGAGTGGACCCAAAAACAAAAGAGCAGGTGGTTTTTACTTTCATGCAGGTGGGAGCAGTATGTATTTAGCTTGTATTACAAACAGTAATGAGTGTTCTTTCTTTATTATGTTTGTCTGTCACTGCTCAGAAGGGGCTCAGAAGGATCCCCTTCAACTTATAAGAAGATATGAACTTTATAAGTATGGTATATTTTGGTACATGTAAATCTTAACCTTAACATAGACTTCATGGTTCTCTGAATAGGAGGGGGGGTTGTGGGGTAACTAAAAACAAAAGTTGATTAACATGGGAATGTATTGGACACGGCGGGTTGGTTAGGAACACTCGGGTTTAAATACACAGGTTATAAGATCCAAGGGCTTAACCATGGTATGGACATTAGGGGGGTCCAGTGAACACAGCAGGAGGATATGCAAGTGAATGTAACGTGAATGGTCAAAAACCGGAACTGACGTTAGCCTAGCCTACATCGTGGGTGTGCAAATATCAACAGTTAATTGCCGTTCTTAAGAACAAACCAACCCATGGTATGATGCCTTATATACTAAGCTAAGGTTATCTGCTATTTAGGTATCTAGTTACTTAACTGTCTGAAAAAAAGCTTGTATGTTCTGCTGCTCTTTTCTACACTTGGCTGCTGTCTCCATTTCTTACAGTCTGAGCTGCTAAAATAAATCAACAGACTTGCGTTGAGTATGGGCGCAACCAAGTGTACATTTGGGGGGGACGACACCTATTTTCCTTAACAAATGGAAATATATTAAAAAAGGAATAGACATAAATAAATAGAATAGATGAAGAAAAGACAGATCCGTTGGCAGGGTTCATTAAATGGGAATATATAGAAAATATTTTGTATTGTATATTGGGGCAACAGTTTTCCTCAACACGACACCCCCTAAAGAACGCGTGGTAACGCCCATGATAAGAACCAACTAAAATCATTAGAAAATATTGTGGGCAGGACTAACAGAACTAATAACTGCAAATACTGTGGGATTGGTCAGAAATCCTTCAGAAGCCGTATGGAAGCGCGATTAAATAAAACAGTCAGGTGCACAACCCATCAGAAAGGTCTGCTATTTTATCTTGTTGTTGTTGTTTTTGTTTTATTCATTTATACTACATTGCTTGTGAATAGCATTTGGCCACTTGGTGTCACTTTGTTCCTAAAGATGACTTGAGCTTCTTTTTCCATGCAAGTTTGCTTTGCAGTTCATCAACAGTGACGTTTTCAGTCTAGATGGTTTTTGATGTTATTTATTTATTTATTTATTTTTACAAATACTGTGCTTACATGTTAAGAAACGTTGGAATGTACACGTTATGGTGATATTACACCTCTGTACTGCAACAAACTGTTCGACTGATATGAAACCATTGTTCTCGCTTAACCGAGTAATACGAAACAAAGAGTGTGTCATGAAATGTTCCTCAAATGAGCTTTTAATAATTGCCGATAAATAACCGTCATTATTCTCTACACTCTCTCAGGGCTTCTTAGCCTATGGCCAGTGCAGATTAATTTGCGTGCCATTGATCGGTGGCCTGATAAACGAGTTACTGATGATGTTTTCCACCTTCAACAAAGCAGATGATGTTCCAATTAAGCACATTCGCTAACCGTGTCCAAATACTGCATGAGAAAGAATGCAAATTGACATCAAGTCAAATCAGATGACCACACGCCTCACATGGCAGTACCAAATAAAACGTAATAAAACTACATCATGGTTATGCTTTAAAAGCAGTGCGAGGAAATTAAGCTTACATGATGATGAACAGCCGGGGGAAAAAAAATCAGGCCATGGCCCTAATTAACATTGGACTAATTGCATGAGCTGAAAGTAAAAAAAGCAGTGTTTTTTTGTTTTGTTTTTTTTATCAGAGTGCATGTCCGTGCAGGTAGTGCAGCACTATCTCAGTCAGAGCTTGTTTTCTCCTCTGTTTTGCTGAAACGTAGTGGCTGTGACCTGCATCATGATTGGTCTGCTGTTCCTCAGAGAGTGACTCAGTAGGGAGTTCCCTTCCTCTGTTACCATGAGGAGCGAAAGCTTGCCAACAAGAGCTGCTCCGCATGCACATGCTATTTCACACACACACACACACACACACACACACACACACACACACACACACACACACACACACACTGAGATATCAGTGCTGCATCTTTACAAATTCATCAATGCTCATGTAGAATGTATGGGATGATTTTTTTAATGACCTTTGTTTCAGTGAGGTCAGTGGTCAAGAGATGAAGTCCACCTAAAGCGACAGCTTGTAGCTTGTCACTATTCCATTAGTGCACTGAATTGTATACAGTGTTACAAGGTAACAAGGTTACACGTGTCTCCTGTAACGCTGTACCAAGGGTCAAAAATCCTAAATGCTCCAGCTAAGATGTACATGTTGGCTAAACACAAACGACCATGTAAAACACAGTGAGTGCTCTCTATCAAGCTCAATATGCAAATATGTCTGAAACCACATCAATCTCTCTGTAGAACGGTGCTTTCTTCAGCACTGTTGTGCTCCTGGTTAAAACACTGTACACTTATGTACTGTAGAAGTAATATGCTGCCATAGCTTAATGCTTCCAGAACATGCCATGGAGTTCTACATACTGCTCCGGCTCTTAATCGCCACGGATTAATATCGTATGATCTCCAATAGCCTATTTGCAGCTCTCGGATTAAAGCAGGTCGCAGAGCAAGCAGGCCAGAAATCCCCCGAGCAACTGATGGAAAAATGGGTGCCGTCATCCACACTGTACGATTCGCTGTTTTCTCTCCTCTAACTAACCCGATTTAACCCAGTTCAGGCTTGCAAATTAGATGAGCTGAATTAGGCGAAAGTGCAGGGTGGTGGTACTCCACTGTTTTAACACGATTCAGTGAATTGTATATGTATTCACACCCAACCCATTTGAATTTTTTTTTTTTACAACTTGGAAATGAAATATTTAAAAGATACTAAGCATGGACAAATTAGCAAGTTCGGTAACATTATTAAGGTCATACCTGTCCTAGTGCTTGATACCATTTGTAAGCTTTAAATTTAAAAAAACATTTTAAGTTTCATAATTAGTCCTTGTAAATGTATTAGGCAAGTTTTCTAGCTCTGTTTTACTCGGTAACTTGGAGGCTTTGGCTAAACCATGAGATTGATTTATCTTGCTAACGCTATATCTTCCCTACAACTGCTCTAATTGGTTAACAGAAAATCATTGCATTCATTTGATTGCCAGTCATTCATTCAGACTGTAAACAGCTTTGAGGCCTAATTAATCACTTATCTCATTGACTGCTTTATTTAGTTCCTATTGATTAACCCATCGATTGTCAGGCATTAGTTAAACTCACTCTCACTGGGCTCTTTGCTCTTCCGTCCGCTGGAGTTCTTCTTCAGCATGTTCCTGCCACTGGTGAACAAGTTGGTGAGCTCATCTAGAGGGCTGGTGGGCGTCCGTGAGCGTCCCGCTGCAACGTTCTGTGCTGAACTGTGGTGTCGTGGCGGCAGGGCAGCTCCAGTGAAAGAGTTCCCTTCGAATGGTGGTGCCCTCATGAGGCTGAGCGGCGTGAGGCAGCGGCCCATGCTGACAGGAGACGGACATGCTGAGTGGCTCCGTTGAACCCCTGCAGAGCTTGTGGAGCCCCTGTAGAGAGCACATGGCAATGGTGGCGCCGAAGAGCGACCTGAGACTGTGATGGTGGGCGTCGCCGTAAGTTCCCTCTCAGCCCGTCTGAGGTGAGAGGATGAGGCAGAACTAAGGGGCTCCATTGAGGAGGAGGATGACGGAGACTTTGAGTAGGCGGCATTCTCTAACATGGCCAGCTTGGTCACGTCCACCGGCGTGAGTGGGGATTCGTCAGAATTGGGCGAACACTGTGCGGGCACCGGTGGGAAGACCAGCAAAGGTGGACAGTGGGTTAGCAGGTTGGGGAATGGGGCAGGGATGTCACAATGGGATGCACTCCGAGGGGTGGAAGTGTAGTTCACGGCAGCATGGATGTCCATATCAGATGGACATGGTGTGATGCACTGAGAACGGTACCCCAAAAAATCCCAGCGTGAATCAAAGTCATCAAAAGCGGGGTACTTCATCTCCTCGTAGACAGCCTCACCTGGCTCCTCAGGCTCGGAACGAGAGGGCGGATCTCGCACTGCATTCCCTGACATTTCAATATAAACAGGTTCCTCTGACTCTGAGTCCTGCTGTGGGCTCTGAGGCTGTGAAGGAGAAACAGGAGAAATAGGAGAAAGAGCCATTGGGGAGTCTTTTGAGTTCAGAATGTAGGAGTCATCAAAGGAAGTGCTCAGTTGTGTGTTGGGATTCCTCTTGGGCTTTGGAGGTGGAACTCGTCTACAGTCCTCGCTGCAGCCCTGAGTCGCTGAATGAACAGGGGGAGGGGGAAAGAAGGATCAGATAGTAGCATAAGCATTGTAGTTTCAGTGGTAAAGTCACCTTCACCACCTGTTTTGTAGACCTAAAACAAGGGGTAGAAACAAAAAGTTGGAAGTTGAATACCGATGTTTCACTATCCAAAAAGCTTTAGTTGTGCTGTCTGTTTTATCACTGTACTCCTTCCATTTCCCATCGCCCTGGTCGCCGGGAGCTAACCACAGACTCACGATACTCTACACACAGAAACCCAACAGTGTCCCGACTAACCTTATGACAGACCTGCGGCGATAATATAATTTGTATGTTTATACCAATCAAAACAATTTCCATGTTGTTATAAGAAAACCGACATCACAATACCCTGCTGTCGATTATTTTCCTATAATGTTACACCCCCAAGTGTGTTATTCCTCTTTATTGGGATTAACAAAAATTCAGCTCAGTGAATTAGGTGAAAGCGTACTTGGTTAAATATTCTACTTTCTGATTTATGTATAAGGAAGACGTTAAGAATTATAAGCTACCAAACGAAATTGGTGGTTTTATTTTGATATTTCTATATTCTGTTGTTTATGTG
>JAFFST010049444.1:22202-32408 GCA_022414735.1 Noturus placidus
GGGGGGGGGGGGGGGGGGGGGGTCTTTCTGCATTTCTGCATTTTGGTATGCGCTCATCATTCCTCTCCACCTCCCCCGTCCCCGGTCTCTGTTTCTCCCCGCCCCATCTCCAAGATCTCCTCTAAATCTAGGTCAATCTCTCATGCTGAATGAATTCCACCTGACCTGGCCGCTCCTCCCCTTTCCATCTGTCCCGCCCGCTTTTCTTCCTCCTCGCAACACACAACTATCAACAACGCACATCCCACCACTGTCAGTCCCCTATTGGATTAGGCTACACCAGGCTCGATCCGGATAGGTTGCTGTCTCGCCCTGACGTCTTGTCAACTCACTGTTGATCGGTTGAAGCCGGTGTCTCACGTCGGGATTGGTGGAGCACAGAGAGGGGGGGTTCTCTGTTTCTGGGGGTCGGTTGCCGTGGCATTGAGGAAGATCTGCGTGCGTGCATGCTGTGATCCCTACAGTAACACACTCCTCTCTACACTTAAACGTCTTTTTGCACTGAGATCACAAACCTCTGCCTTAATTTGATTTGATTCATCGTGACTAAGCCGTACAGGAACATCTTTTTTGCGCACATGAATGCTTTTAATGTTACTTTAATCAGATTAAAAAGGACTACACCATCGATATTACACATGAAAACTAATTCTTTTTTCCCTCCTTTTCTGGTATTGTGGTTTTTTCCCCCACCAAAAATAACATCTATAACCCAATAACTTGCTCTGGAATCGAATAACTTGCGCGGTGTGGTCTTGTAACATGATTAGTAGGGGTCTGCTGTAAAAAATAACACACTAGTATTAAAAACGGAGCCATGCAGAACAATGAGTGTGTAATTACAAGACAAAGAGAACGTGAACAACGCTTTATTCATAGCCAACGATGTGTTTCTAACCGCCCGACGAGAGGCGATGCACGGTTCACGCCTGAGGCAACGATGCCTTCATTCATAGCCTGACATCTGGCACGAGATCACTGACGAGGTTCGGTGTTATTATAATGTCCAGGTCATGGTCTGTGAGAGATCAATCAACGAGTTCGTTTTTTCCCCACATACTGATGCTACCAGAACAACCATTCAAGTCTTTATCAATGTACAGTAGCTGTAATTTGACGGAAGATGGGCAGGTGGGGCATACCATGGCAGTTCAGTACACTTCGGTCTTGTTTGTATAAAGAAGTCAAGGAAGATCTCGTATAAAATTTGTGTAAAACTGACTTGAACTCTGAAACTCTGGGTTAAAATCAAATGAATTATTATTATTTTTTTAAACTACATAATTAATTAATGAACTCAACACAAAATAACAATGTATTTATGAAACATTGGAATAAATTAAATGAATAGATATGTAAATAAGTAAGTAAAATAAAAATGAAGTGCAACTCAGAGCCTATAGTATGCAAGTCAGCAAACTGGATAGGAAATAAATGAAGGCAAATTACATAGAGACAAACAAACCAATAAAGAAAGAAAGAAAATGACATGAAAGTATAAGAATGCGAATAAGAAAATTCTGTAAATAAATAAGTCAATTAAAGACAAATTAAATATAAACAAACAAATAAATAAAAAGTTGATATATGAATGAATTAATGAATGAAATTAAGCATAAATAAAGGAACAAAGAAAATTAATTTCAAACATTTTAATTAAGTATAGTTAACTAAGAAAACGTAAATTAATTATTTTTTATAAATAGCTCAAAAAAGAATAAAATATCAAATAAGTATAATAAAAACAAATAAACACAAACATAAGTTAAGCGCAAACAAATAAATAAATAAATTATAAAATGGCTCAAATAAGAATAAAATATAAAATAAAATATAAAAAAACCCAAATAAACACAAAAGTTAAGTACAAAACAATAAAGAAAGAAAGGGGGGGGGGTGACAGAAAGAAAAGTGTTAACGTGCTAGGAAAGCACTACGAATTAAATCATGAAATAACGTGCAAACTTTTATCTTCAGGCTACAGAGACGAACTCTGTGACATCATTTGTTCATGTTGGATCCACAGACATCACTTTCTCTTATGTTTTGGTCTGGACTATAAACTTACCATCCCACTTGTGGGAGTGTCCTCCCTTGCAGGTGGTGGCACTGTGGTCAACGGCCTCCGAGGAGGCGCTGAGTTTGGTGTTGGGGTCACGGCGCGGTTTGGGTGGAGGCTGTTTGCGGGAGTTCGGGCTGCCCTCTTCGTCCTCTGCTCCTCCTACAGAGTTAAGAGACTGAGAGCGAACGGAAAACTGCTGCTGCTCCGACATGTTCGCAGATCCCATACGCAAGTGTTTCCCCTCCACGGCCACCTCTTCACTCGTCCTACAGAGAGAGAGAGAGAGAGAGAGAGAGAGATTTCTGATATAGTGCTGAGTCTGGGTTTAGTCAGCATCCATGACTGTGTAAACGCCTATAAATACAGACAACTTAAATTTCACCTCGTCCTTTGATATAGTGACAAATATTGCATATGTTTACATATGACATAAATTATTAAGTACATAACTGCATGATGTTACACATTGCATATCTTCATGTCTATAAATACAAGTGTTAGGCTGGAAAACTGTACAACGTGAGCATGGAGACACGGGCAAGATCATCACTATATTGTTTTAAAGGTGCCATTTTTTATTATTCTAGAACGTAGTAGCACAAGTTTCTAAAGCTACCCCTGAAAATCTGTGACTTACAACCTTGCCATACAATCAGCCTTGCTAGTTTCCAGGTTTCAGACTTCTATGTTCATTTTTCTGGCCCTGAAATAACGTCCGCCCCCAAAACAGAGTCACAACAAGAAAATTAGACGATTTTTACAACAACAAAAAAAAAAATCAGTTGCTTTACTTTTCTTAGATAGTAACTAACGTAGCAGCAGCAAATGCGTGTCTTTCACATCCTGAGCCCTTTCCCCTTCAGTGAAAATATCTTTTAAAGAGATCTCTATATTAAAATTCAGATTGTAATAGTAAGCGTAAAAATTACTGTCCAATCACAACGTGTCGAGAAAATATTCTGTAACAGAGCACATCTGAACTGCTTTTTATCCCCCCGCCCCCATCAGCTCACAGGAGTCTATGATTGGGTAGTGTCACTCTGATTGGCAGAGGAGACAGACTATGCCCCTCCCTCCTAGAGACAAAAGCAAATTTTGCTCGCTTGTATTCCCGTCCAGAGATGTTTGTGGTGTTGTCGGGATTCGAACGTTCAATCTCCCAACAATCGTGCAACTCTTTTCTCTCTCTTTGCTATGGCAGGTGCTATTGCATCATAATTGCGTTATGATTTCAGTAGATCCTGTACAGTAACCCACGTGTTGCGCTTGAAACCTCACCGTGCCTTGCTGATGTGTAGTTTGTTTATCCATTTCGTGACTTTGTGTGTGTGGTCTTTTTTTCCCCATCAGCACCTCTGTTGCTAATTTATCCCGTGCTGGATTCACTCATGTGAGTAAAAGGCTCAGTCAGAGGAATTTATTTGGCTGTAGTACTGGATGCCGGGCCGCACTCGCACACAGTGAAAGGCACAACACAGCGGGAATTGATTTCTGTACAAGGATGACTGGGCTGAAGCCGAGGGGAATCTGTGGCCTGTGGCAATACAGTGGGTTTTTCTCTTACAAGTGGGATCAAGAAGGGTTGTATTGTATACACTTATATGCACACACACACACACACACACACACACACATATACAGTATCTCACAGAAGTGAGTACACCCCTCACATTTTTGTAAATATTTGGTGATATTTTTTCATGTGACAACACTGAAGAAATGACACTTTGCTACAATGTAAAGTAGTGAGTGTACAGCTTGTGTAACAGTGTAAATTTGCTGACCCCTCAAAATAACTCACACAGCTATTAATGTCTAAACCGCTGGCAACAAAAGTGAGCACACCCCTAAGTGAAAATGTACAAATGTCCTTATGTCTTCAGTGTTGTCACATGACAGGATATAATCAACCATTTACAAAAATGTGAGGGGTGTACTCACTTTTGTGAGATACTGTGTATATGTATATATATATATATATGTGTGTGTGTGTGTGTGTGTGTATATATATATATATATATATATATATATATAGATAGATAGATAGATAGATACACACGAGCGCATTTATATATATATATATATATATACACAGTGTATTGTGTGACAGAATATACACCATCTACAGGATCTTGTACAATCTTGAACTCATAGTACAATACTGATCAGTGCACATGTTCAGTTTTTCTAATAACAACGTGTCCCAAATGTGTTTATTCCTCTCATACCACTGCAGATCATCCATTTAAAAGAAATTCATGAACAACACATCATACTTCTTTTTTTTTATCCATTTATAGTAACAGTTGTGGAATGTCTGCAACACAGCAAACGTTTTAGGCGAGATTTCTGTCATTTTATTCGCTACATTAGTCTTTCAGCTCCATGTAATTAGATTAGATTTTCATCAGATTATTCCTCTAATCTTTTTTTTTTCTTGAGCAGTTGCAGGACATTTGAACGATCAAAAAAGTCAGAAATGTCCCTCAGTTCAAGCTTTACTCATGTAAACACAAGGAACACCAGGCAGGTTTCTTTGTATGACCTGAACATGTGTGTGTGTACACATACAAACACACACACACACACACACACACACACACACACAGAAAGAGAGACAAACCCACAGCTGGTGAGCAGCAGGAGTTGGAAGTGAAGAGTTCATTGGTCAGGGGTTTAACTTTGCCTGGCAACAAGGTCCCTGCGCAAAAGCAGACACCAAATCTGCTACTGCTGCTCGGCACAACCAGTCCCCCCCCACAAACACGACAGACCAGGCATTAAGCTCTTATTAGAAGGGAGCACGGTGTTAGAGCAGCTATGTGCTCAGCTCAGCTGGGCCTCAGAGCTGACAAAGTTTCACTCTGTCATGACTTCCACACCTCTTCAGCACCTCCTGAACCGCTTCAGCCATCGCAACCCAGCTTACTAACTATCTAATACATTTCTGTAAGAAAATATTTCGTATTTCAACCGATAACCATGTTCAAAAACAACAAACAAATGATAGAAACCATCACAGAAATTCTAATGGTTTTCATTACAAATACCATTATTTCATTAATACCATTATTGGTCCTTAATGTTATCCACTAGACATAGTATGCCAGCAATAGAAAGCAACAAATGACCAGTAGAAACCCACTGGGAACTTTACAGTTTCCATTAAAACCAATACAATTCCCATTATAACCATTAAAACCCACTACAAATGCTATGAGGATTTCGATTGTTTTTTTTTCAGCAAGGGGTAAAAGTAGGGGTAAAAAAAAATTGTATCAAGATCCTGGAAGATATTTTTCACAATACACAATAAGACTGTGAGGTTTGCTATAAAAACATTGCCTACACATTAAAAAATAATTGAATGAATTATGTGGTGGTGGGGGGGGGGGGGGAACCATGTGAACAAACATTAGTTATTAGGATATACCTTATAACTAATAACTATATTTATCTCAATAATAACTATGACTGATCATAGTGGGCTGTGATTTCCATCATTGTAAGTGAATTAAAAAAAAAAAAAAAAAAAAAACGAGAAGGATGTGCTTCACGGACCCTGGGGGTCTCTAGACCCCACTTTCAGAACCATTGATCTAGATAACCATGTATAAGGTTATTACAGAGTCCATTACAGCACCATTAAAGCAGCCTATCAGAGAGCACCAGACCTTAAATGTCATTAAGTAACCCTTAGAAAATAATCACATGAACTTTACGTTGCACACATAACATGATTCACATGTAGTGCATTTGTTTTCATTTTCACGCGATGTTTAAGCCTACATGATTTGTTTATTTTCACGTGATTTTGTCACATGATTAATATATTTCCATGTGTTGTGTTTTTTTCCCACATGAATCAGTTCACATGTGATTTTCATTTGCTCATTGCACATGATTAGTTTTGGACAAAATTTGCGCATGATTCATTTCACTTGATTCATTTGTTCATTTCACATGATTCATTTGTTTTCACGGTTTTTTTTTCCATACATGATTCGTATCACGTGGTCTTCTCATATGATTCATTTGTGTTCACATGTGATTTTCTTTTACACTATTCACTTGATTTCACGTGCCTCGTTTGTTTTCATGTGTATTTTTTCATCACGATTCATTCCAAATGGGATTTTCTCATATGATTCATTGGTTTTAGATGTTATTTTTTCCACGATTCATTTATCGTTTGCTTTCACCCCCCCCCCCCCCATTCATTTTACATGTGATTTCTTTCACATGACTCATTTCTCGTGGATATTTTGCACACATTTTACGTGATTCATTTGGTCATTTAACATGATTCATTTGTTTTCATATCTGACTCCCTCCCCCACACACGATCCATTTTCACGTTATGTATTTATAAATTTTCATGTAATTTTCTCATACGATTAATTTGTTTGGACGTGTTTTTTCACATTGTTCATTTGTTTTCACATGATTTATTTCTGATGGTTATTTTCCCACACATTTTACATGTGATTCGTTTGCTCGTTTAATATGATTCATTTATTTTCATGTGATTTTTTTTCACATGATTAATTTATTTTCACATGATTCATGTTTTGTCCCCCCACAGGATTCATTTTCTACAAGTTTCTTCGACAAATCTGGTTTTCTCATATGATTCATTAATTTATTATTTATTCATATGATTCATTCATATGATTCACATCATGTTTTTCATGTGATCACATGATGACATGTTGAATGTCATCAACATATTTTGTATGTCTGTTTCTTTATGTCTATTCCTTCTTAATATATTTCTGTTTGTTAAGGAAAATAGGTGTGTGCCCCCCTCCAGTTGTACACTTGGTTGCGCCCATACTCAACACAAGTTTGTTGATATATTTTAGCAGCTCAGTCTGCAAGAAATGATGACAGCAGCTAAGTGTAAGAAAGTGCAGTAGAACATACAAGCTTTTTTCAGACAATAAGTATCTAGATACCTAAATAGTAGGTAACCTTAGCTTAGTATAGAAGGCATCATACCATGGATTGGTTTGTTCTTAAGAACATCAATTAACTGTTGATATTGCATGTTCTCCACATGTAGGTTTCCTCCGGGTACTCCGGTTTCCTCCCACAATCCAAAGACATGCATGGTAGGCTGATTGGCATGTCTATAGTGTCCGTAGTGTATGAATGGGTGTGTGAGTGTGTATGTGATTGTGCCCTGCGATGGACTGGCACTCTGTCCAGGGTGTACCCCGCCTTGTGCCCGATGCTTCCTGGGATAGGCTCCAGGTTCCTCATGACCCTGATGAAGGAGTAAGCGGTAGAAGATGGATGGATGGATGGATTTGCACACCCACGAAGCACGCTAGGCTAACGTCACTTCCGGTTTTTGACCTTTAATGTTACATTCACTTGAATATCCTCGCACCGAGTTCGTTGCACCCCTCCAATGTTCATACCATGGTTACGCCCTTGAGTAACAGACCCTATCAGGAACGCAAGTGAGCTGTGAACTACCAGACTGCTTCATTTTGGCACGTGTGTGTGTGTGTGTGCGTGTGTGTGTATGTATGACAGCTGAGTGTTTTATTTATAACACGTCTGCCCGTTTCTACCTTCAGCGACAGTCCTCAGAACGGGTGCAATGGAGAACACGGGATCTATCATTACCGTATTACAGCCTCGGGTCAGATTCTGCATCACACCTGACACTCGGACAATAAAACAAGCCAAACAAAACCAAATGTCTCCGTGCAGGTGGGTGGAGGAGGTGCTGGGTGTTGGGGGGTAGGGGGAGGGGAGGTAAATTGGAAGTAAAATGACAATGAAAAAAAAAAATAATGCAGGAAACCAATTTTTTTTTGTGTCTCCAATTCTTCTTCTGGATCTGTGTTTTGGTGCACAGCTGTTCATGCCCAGAGACACAGTGAGCCAATTAAATGTCAGAACCTGCAGCAAGACCCTCCTCCCCTCAAATGAACGGAGCAATCTGATTGGCTCGTGGCTGCTCCAGCTGTCACCAGGCAGAACAACATCACCTGCTAGCACGCTTTTCTCACTTAAGCTCTTACTGACAGATACTCTCTCTCTCTCTCTCTCTCTCTCTCACCCCCCCTTGCAAAATCTGGGTCGTCTCACTGACCCATTTATATGCTTCATAAAAAATCTTTTTTTATTTATTTGTTTTTCCTCTATCCGATATGGATGAAATATTTACACCACAGCCAGCTGAGAAGCGTTAGAATTAGCACAAAGAATGATACGTCATATAGGATGCCTTGCATAAATATTCACCCCTCTTAAGCTTTTCTCACCGATTAATACTTTTCAGAACTTTTTTATTTTTATTTTATTTTGCAGTCTTTTTCTTTTGATAGTACACTGGTCTTAATGATGCTGTTTGTTTATATTTTCTATGAACAGGTGTATCATGAATTATGCATGTCGACTCCATTCAGCTAACCATGTGACTAACAGTATGTTGGTTCCACATCAATGGGGGGGGAGAGGGGGGTGAATACTTACACAATTACAACTTTTACTTCTTTACTTTGATATTTGCAATTAATTCTAATTAAGTCCATTTCCAGGTTAGAGCACGACAAACTGTGGAAAAGTTCAAGGGGTGTGAATACTTATGCAAGGCCATGCTGACCCCTGATTCATTCAGTGTTATCCAAGTGAAAAGTCGAATCTGCAGAGACATGTTTAGCGTTGGCTTTTTTTATATCTCAAAATCTTTTTTTATGAATACACGAGTATTTGAGAAATACAAGGCCACGCCCACTTTACTGGAACCAACATGCACACATTTCCCCAGTACACACAACCTGAAATAGTCTTTGCACTCCTATTTCACACACCACCTTGGGTTCCACTGGCAAGGACAAAACCGAGTTGTGAACGGAGACGAGCCCTAAATATGTCCACTGCTGAAAAAGTAATCACGCTCCAAGGCGAGAGGACACACACATACTCAGCATCTCCACGCCATGGCAACGTGCCATCGCTACACCAAAGCAGTTACACATTGTCGGGAATTACAGTTGTCGGGAAGTCCTTTACGCCATGCTTCCCTTGGGTCGTTGTCTGTGTTTTGCTAAGACTTACAGCTTTACCACCGATTGTTATGCTACTAAGCGCTGACACTGGAGACTCCTTCTCTCAATGTTGAACCTTTTGACCAATCACACTTGCACATTCATCGGATAACCTGGAATCCACTTTGCTCATTACACTGACCGGGAAAAATCATGAAAAAGTTTCCGATTAGGCTCCGCCCCGAGATCTCGCAGACCTTCACAGAGGGATGTTCAACTAACCTTTTAACAACCTCCTCCTGCTTTCTCTTCTTGTCGTTCTTCTCCGGAATGCTCCGGGTTTTCTCATTCCACACCAGGTCACGGGTCACTACGCCGCTGTACACCCTCAGGCCGCTGTCCTCGACGTACTGGAAAAACCGCAATGCTTCTTCCTCTCTGGCGCTCGTCATGGTCAGGGGCATGCCAACTGCACTTCCTGTAACACACAACACACAACATACAACGTTCTCTTGTTTATCGACCCGCTCTTGTCTCATTGTAGCATGTGTATTATCAGTCATATGAGTAGTGTGATGTGGTGATTATGGCTGCATCATTGCCGCCATTAGAGGTTACATCACTGTCTCTGGGGCATTGTGGTAACACTCTGGCCGCCAATTCCATTTTTCCTGCTGACTTCTGACACAGACAGGAGTGGAAAATACTGAATTACATGTAATCTCATTACAGTACTCTATAATAATGTCTATGGTTCTCTGTAACTTTGATCAGTGTTGCAGAGTTAAAAAAAATAATGATTCAAAATAAAAAGAATCAAAATAAAGCCTCCTGAAAGTCCAACTTGTACAAGAAACATTTTCCATTAGCTAGCGTGAACTAGCTAACCTGCTAACTCTGATGTTCGGTATCGATTTCTAGTCGTGTTAAAGGTATCTAGTTGCTGTTACACACTGTGAGTAAGGTTCAACGTTCATAACATGTCTTTGCTCGATAGCTAACTATATACAGTGCCTTGCGAAAGTATTCGGCCCCCTTGAACTGTTCGACCTTTTGCCACATTTCAGGCCTCAAACATAAAGATATAAAACTGTAATTTTTTTGTGAAGAATCAACAACAGGTGGGACACAATCATG
>JAFFST010049444.1:71288-90513 GCA_022414735.1 Noturus placidus
TTGCATTTTGTGTTTACTTGTGTTGTCCTTGACTATTGTTTAAATTGGTTTGATGTTCCGAAACACTTAAGTGTGACAAACATGCAAAGGAACAGGAAATGAGGAAGGGGCAAACACTTTTTCACACCACTGTATAATACTAAAGGATAACTACTAATAAGAAGTGAGCATTACTCTTTTTGGAGGCTAAGAACCCTTCATTTTCCAGTGAACTCTTAAAGAACCCATAAAAGTATAACATAAGAACAAGCTTGTACATCTGTTTTCAATTTAGAGCCTTTAAAGGGTTCCTTGGTTGCCCCTTTATGGAAACTCTTAAAGAGTCTAAATAGAACCTTAGAAAGTCAGGGTTCAAAAAAAGGTTCCAATAGAACCCTCTAGGAAGCTAAGAACTCTTAATACTCCACTGAGCCCAGAAGGAACCTGTAAATGTACACCATGGGAAACAAGTTCCAAGTTCTAGTCAATATGGTAAACAAGCTTTAAAGGTTCTTCAGTTATCCCATTGTGGAAACTCTATATAGAACCCTACAACAATGTGGTTCCCTATCAGAAAGGTTCTGAATAGTACTCTCTTTCTGAGCCCTTAAAAAACCTCTAAGAGTGCTCTCTTACTAAATGTAGAACATTTAATGGTTCTCTGGTTGCAGAAACACTTAAATGTTCCATGCAGAACCCATATCAGAAACGGTTTTAAGTAGCGTTTTATTTTTGGCAGTTAAAAACCTTTAATTATTCAATGAACCCTTAAAGAACCACTTAGAGTGCACCTTGGAAACCAAGTAAACTAATCAATACAGTAGATTCTTAGTAAATTTAAAAGCCGAAAGTGGGAAACCCTTAAAGTGTCGATTTTAAAAACCCAACATAAAAGGTTCCAAGTAGAACCCTTTTAGGAAGGTAAGAACCCTTAATTATCCAAAGAACCTGTAGAGAACCTTTGATAGTGCACCATGGGAAACAAGTTAGCTAGTCAATACATTACACTCTTAGTAAATAAAAAGGGTTCCTTGGTTGTTCCTCTTCGGAAACTCTTGAAGGTTCTATGTAGAACCCTACATAAAAAGTGGTTTACTGTCAGAACGAGTTCCAAGTAAAACCGTATTCGGAAGCTAAGAACCCTTAATTAGCCAACAAACCCTTTATGTTCTTTATGTTCTTTAGAACCCTTAAGAGTTCTTGAATTGTTCCTCTGTGGAAACCTAAAACTATCAGAAAGGGTTCCAAGTGGAACCATTATTTGAAGATAAGAAACTTTAATAATCAAATGAACAACTGAAGAAATCAGTTAAACTGTCAACTGAAGAAATATGTTGTGATTCGAAATCTTTGTCCTTGATTTCGAAACGATTCACTTAAAAGAGTCGTTTAAAGAGAATGACTCATGAATCAGATGTTTGTAAGACACAGCTCTGTGGGCTGATGGAGGTCGCTGCTTTTAGAGGGCCTCTAAGATCGAGAACTCGCCATGACGTTTTTCCACCTCACTGAGTCCAAGTTTGATTTCAGAGGTGTTCGAAAGCAACATTCGAGCACGACTCGCAGAAAAAACTTTGCCCAATGTCAAAGAAACGCTCCGTCCTTCCTCTCATGACAACAGTCATGTGCTAATCTCTACATTTTCGTCTCTTACGTAGCGTGTCCCTCCCCTGTGGCCAGCTCCAGGGCCTTTTCATTCCATCGTAATGTCTCGTCATGTGGTAGCCGGCATGTCTGTCTTCCTCAGGCATCAAATAATTATCCAGACCATCTGCCTGCAACTCAGATACAGATGGAGAGACCTTGACACCCCTGTGCTTTGCCCATGAGACAAAAAAAAAGTCTCTGAATCGACGAGACGTACATTTTCTGTCAGCAACAAAACCTGAAGAAAAGACGAGGCAAGTTCTAAGTTCTTATAAATATTGTAAATAGGGCCTCTTAATGTTTGAATGGCAAATTTTATTCCCTGTGTGTGTAGCATTTATTTTAGACATATATATATATATATCTTTATTTTTAATACTTTTGGAATCGACTGTATTTCAATAGTGTTACTTACTTAATAATTTATTTAGCATGAAAAAAAAACCACATAAGAAAACAATTGTACCCTTCGGAGCTGCTGTTGCTAGTCGTGTCGTGCGAACGATCATAACGATGCATTAAATCGTTTTGGTCTTGGTTTTCTTTCAGGGTGCCAATACTTTTGGAATCAATCGTCTTTTGAACGTGGTGCAATTTATCGATTTTATTTAAGAGTGATATATCTCATTTAGATCTATCTCATTGACCTCATTAGAAGGAAATCTTTAGAATCTTGTTGCAGCTGCTGTTGTTAGCCGTACACTAACGTTCAGAAAGCCGCATTAAACCATGAACTAAACTGGATTTTTAAAAATGTATTTATTCATTTAAATGTATAAAAAGAGCTGGATGAAAATATTTTGCTCAATGATGATGTCCGTCATTTGGTGTAATCAGTGCTTAAATGCTCTTTCGACAGCCTTTCATGTTAGAAAACATTGTTAGCATTACATCTTTTAGCAAAACGATTCATGTTCAGCTAAAGCAAAGCCATATAAAGCACTTTTACACCATTACACCAGCAAGTGTCACGTAATTCATTGAAACCAGTGCAATTTAACAAGTAATTGTTTAAAAAGGGTTTAAAATAATATCTAACAACAAGGTAGTAATTTTGCCAAATGTATTTGATTTAGCAAATTGTGCTAAACTAGCTGCATGGGCTTCCCCATCACACTCCAAATTCTTACTGTAATGCATTATCATGAGATGAGTCCTTTTATTTATATATATATATATATATATATATATATATATATATATACAGTGCCTTGCGAAAGTATTCGGCCCCCTTGAACTGTTCGACCTTTTGCCACGTTTCAGGCCTCAAACATAAAGATATATATATATACACACACATGAAAATAAAAGCTTAAACGTGGAGTGACTCTCCAACAACTCTTGTATTATCGTCCACTTAAACACCCAACACGAATCACAACCCACATGAAAATAGCCTGAGTGGGTTTCGCAGGTGTGAGTGATCCTTGTGGCGATGGTGTCTGAACGTGAAAATTCACTATTGATGGATGAGAGAGGAAGAGAAGGTCGTTTTTCAGGCCTTTGGGCTGTGTGACGCAGTCCAAAGAGCACATGACTGCACACTCCGACTTCGACTGGCAAGAGAAACGTCTCATCTGAAGGCTGGTGATTTCTAAATGTATGCGAAAATAATTCCTGGTCTCATCAGAAGAGGAAGAGCTTCTTAATCATCGTAAAATCACATGAATAATAATCAGCATCTGGAAAAGGAAAAGATGGACGCTGCATAATAAGGGGAAGCACGTTGTGATTTTTTTTTATATCTTCTGAGATATGAGGTCATGTTACGAAGGTCCATCAGGCCCAAAATTGAGGTCTAGTTTTTTATCTCAATATTGTGTTATTCTCCCCACCAATAACTCATATACAGCCTTGCATAAGTATTCGCCCCCTTGAACGTTTCTACATTTTATAGTTGGTATTGAAATGGACTAAATTGGGATTATATGTCATAAAGCTACACAAAATAATGCATAATTTTTAAATCAATATGCATATAAAATACATATGCAAGTGACTGAAGCATGATGTACCGGACTGAACTATTGTTAGAATTTCCCATATTAATCTATAGGAAAGGAAAAGGAAGGGAGATGCCCGAGTACAAGATACTTTAACACAGTTATCATAAATCCTAATCTGATTATGCTTCTAAATGAAACTCAGATGTGTGGGTGCTATTGATAGTTCTCTCCATTTGGACCTTCTAGAAATTTCCCATGCTTCTCAGAGAGGATCTGAAGAGGTGGACGCCAGATGACAGATCTCATGACTCATGTCTCATTATTCTGAAGACCTCCAATCTGATGTATTATGCACTCTACTCACAGGAGAACGCTGATAGCTGGAGAAGTTATTATTCAGAGAGAGAGAGAGAGATAGAGAGAGAGAGAGAGAGAGAGAGAGAGAGAGAGAAAGAAAAAGAGCAATCTAGACAGTGATAACCGTTATGTCAATACAATTGACTGGGCAGAGACAAGCCGGATGGAAAAGCAATCTGCACCTTACAAGTATGTCTGAGAAATGTACAAAGCATAAAGCTGACACTTATTTGTCTTTATTGTCTGGTCACACTCTAATAGATTTATTAACAATTTCGTCGTTGCTTTTGTATGGAGAAATCAACTCTTACAGTCGTTCTCAATCGCCGTACGCTGAGCTCGCTAAGAGCTTTAGGTGCTAAAGCCGAAAAAACTCGCTTGTCTGCTTTCTGACAAGATGGATGGTGTGTACACTGGGCCAATCAAGAGCTCATTTCGAGCAGCGAGAGTGGTTCTGCTACGGGTTTAATGGACTACAAAGTGTCGAAACGAAAGTGGCAGCTCCTTTGAAGGAAGTAGTCTTACCTTCAATATACAAATGATTATGATCCCGAGATGTGTTTGTGAAAATGATAGCTCCATATAAGTCTTTCAGGAAATCACTGTTTGAGATTCTCAGGTCCATCGAGCATTTTTGGTTTAAATACAACTGAAGCTGAACATGTTTTAACCATTAAAATATGGAAAACCAGATAGATAGATAGATAGATAGATAGATAGATAGATAGATAGATAGACTGAGTGCCTTGCGAAAGTATTCGGCCCCCTTGAACTGTTCGACCTTTTGCCACATTTCAGTCCTCAAACATAAAGATATAAAACTTTAATTTTTTGTGAAGAATCAACAACAGGTGGGACACAATCATGAAGTGGAACGAAATTTATTGGATATTTCAAACTTTTTCAACAAATAAAAAACTGAAAAATTGGGCGAGCAAAATTATTCAGCCCCCTTAAGTTAATACTTAAAACCTGCAGCGTGTGGAAGGCAAGATGGATTCACTGAAGTATTAGGAAATCCTAGAGGAAACTGAATATTACTGAAATGAAGGCCAATGCTCATGAGGAATGGGAGAAGATTCCTCAGGAACACTGCCAGAAGCTCTGCATCTCGTTTGCAGCAGGTCATAACAGCAAAAGCATGCTCTACTAAGTACTAAAGATGCTCGCCATGAAGGGGTGAATAATTTTGAGACTGGAGAAATCATTATAAGTTGCATTTTTGGTTGAATTTGGGGAAACTGATTGAAACATTCATTGTGTTGAACTATTTCAATCGCTTTTGTTTGATTTGCTCATCGCAAAAATCTGAAAGTCTGTACATTTTGACAATAAACCTGATTTGCACTGGGGGATGAATAATTCTGATTGCAACTGTAGTTGATCTTTTGTAGAGAAACCTGTTCACTTCACATTATCGATGTCCACCTTCCTAAATGACATTTCTTGAAGTTTTCTCAACACCTGTTATGATGTCGACAAGGTTAACGTCCAACCAGATTCTCTCTTACCCACCTTAACAAACACCACCAGGAAGGAAACTGAAACTTTTAAAAGATTTACTTTAAAAGGATTCTCAAAGACTAAAGCTGTAACAAAACCCTCATCATCCCCCTCCCCCCCTTTGGTACTTTGATGGCTGTGATTTTCCCATGAGTTCTGTAATAGGGCTTCTTCAGTGAAGAGAGAGAACAAACGCAGCACTTCTCATTTAAACAAAAAAAAAAAGACATCCATCATGGATGAGAAAGGGTTTAGTCATTTCCGGCTGTGCAATAGCACGACATGGAATTACACTTTTCTCCATCAATAGTGCTTTTTATTTTTTTTAACCTAAGCAGATCTTTAATGCAATCAGTTTTAATAGACGAATATGCAAATGGCTTAAATTGACATTTTTTCTTCACACCCACTTCTCGGAGATGAGATTAATTCAGTTCGAGATTCGAACTTTCGTGGCTCGGCATAAAAAGACGTGTAATATCTGAAAGAAGAAAAAAAGACAGACACGTGCTACAGACTAGTGGCAGTAGCATGACAGCCACTAATGGGTAATTAATTTGGTTTAATCACTAATTACAGGCTTTGATAATTCATGCCCTAGTTTACAGAAACACACCAGCATTCAGGCCGACAGTTAACCTTCCAAAATGTCAGAACGGTGGTGGAGAAGGTTTGCTAAAGGTTGTCTTCCTTAATTCCATTTTTCTGGACAAAAAGGTCATGCTAGGCTCGATTTGCTACGCCGAAGAGTAACGTTTGTAAGGTTTGTAGCCCGGCCTTGACCTTAAACATCTAAACAAATGATTTGTGTATGCAATTTAACAGTAAATCCCTCTGAAATCACTTTACAATAAAATTAAAAGTGCTAATAAGTAGCTATAATGTGTGCAATATTGTTGTCACAAAGAAAGTGTTCCATCCATGAAGGAGCTGACTTGATGACTAGCTGACTGGGAACATTCCTTACTCTGAATAAATTCAAAGGGCTAACACTTGTTAGATAACATGGCTACCAGACATATTAGTTAGCTTAATCTTGGCTGTCTTGATAGACGCCTTTCCTATTCTTTTACACAACATATTTTTAACCTAATGATTGATAACTTGCTAGCACTTGCTTTTAATTATAATGGAAATTAGATTCAAGTTCCTGGTTCTAAAATAAGGACATAACATTTAGCTGACCATTATCTACCATGCTAGCAGCCTCAGCATCTAGTAATAGTTAATCTAATATTAGCTAGCTTGATGGTAACTTTGGCTACTGGCTAACACGCAACGAGAGTTAGCTTAATAAAATTGGCTAGTGCTGTGTTTTAATTGTAATAATAATAGTAATGATAGTTAAATTAAAGCACTCGGTTGTAATATAATGAGAATATTTAGCTAAAAGTTAGCTAGCTTGCTATATAATTGTTAGCTATCTGGCTGTCAAACTGGATTAAACAGTAGCTAACCTGCTGGTAATCTTGGCCAGAAGGTTTTATAATACTGTATAATGATGTTAACTAGCGCTCTAGCAATTTGTTTTAATTATATGATGTACTAATTATCCAAAAAGTGTAGCGTGCTACAGTTGCAGCCTTGCTTGTATCTTCATGCTGGTTCAATATGATGAAGAATATCATCAAGCTACAAACCCTGATGATATTAGTACAGCAAGAAAGCACACAAGTCTAGGGATATTTATTTTATTTTTTAAAAATAAAAGTTTAACTTAGTTTTCATTTAAGTGCTTGCTGTAGATGTAGGACCTTAGATTTAGTTTAAGGACAGCCACAGGAAGTTCAATCCAACATCTGGGTGCCATAAACGAGAAGAGTCCTGATCTTTGTCTTCCTTGTATCTCGATGGATGGTGGATCAGGTCAAACCATGCTAGAGGCTCAGAGGGAGTGTACTTTAGAACGGGGTGTGATAAGAACCTTCAAGTAAGTAGCAAATCTGATGTAGGTGTTTGCAGAAAGCCAGTGAAGGTAACGTAGTAATGGGGTAGTGTGGGAGAACTTGGGGCGGTTGAAAACAAGTTATGCGTCTTCATGCTTGGTGAGTTGCAAGGGTTGGGTGGCATCTGCTAGAAGCTATCTGTCGTAGTCCAGTCTCGAGATAACAAAGGACTGAACAAGCACCTGAGTGGCCTGATCTTCGTGATGTTGTAAGGAGGAAACCTACATGACCGGGGCAGGTTAGTAGTGTGAAACGAGCGGTGTGATCTAGGGTGAAAATCACAACATCTTGACATGGGATGACTCATGTACAGCAACTCAGTTTAGATTGCTGCAATTTAGTTTTATTAGCCATCCATTATGAATGAGATGTCTGCTGAGATCCATGCAGAAACATGAGCGTCTGAAGGAGGAAAGGATAGGATGAGTTGAGTGTCATCAGGACTTTAGCACAGTGCCATGTTACACGGTTAGCAGTTACCTTAGCTTGTTAGCATATTGATAAATTATGGTGTGTCAGTTATCCCAAAAACGGGATTGAAAAAGCTTTAGTATGAAAAGTCGACACCAGCGCATATATCGATTGTGACATTTGCTCAAAATGGAAGTAGTATGAATTTAAATTTTAGTGTAGTCGTTATTCGTGTCACTGATCAAAAGCCAAGAAAGTTTCTGCTCCTCGTAATGTCCATGTTAGTGATGATCCATGGAGAACCCGGGCTGTCTGACGTCCCCCGTCTAAATCAACAGCTATCTATCCATCTGTACATGGCTATTTTGAGGAATTACCTCCATCAGCGTCCACTAGCTTTGATGAAAAATAATAGTAATTATCCCAATTGTCTACTCCCCTAGCGTAAACACGGCTGGTAATGCATTTTCCGACCCCTGGGGTTTGTGACGATACGGTCAGGGCCACACCATCCGCTGCTCGCTGGTCCTCGGCAAAATTGGAGCAGCGCATTACAATTATGAAGCATCCGTTCATCAAAGCCATGGCCGCGTTAAGTATTTGTGCCGAGATGGGAAAGGTGGCAGAGGTGATTTCAAGCTGATGCAGCAGTCTGAAGCAGATACGGTAATGGATGAGTTGGCAACAAGGGTGTGGGAGGAATTTGGCAACTCTGAGGTGCTTGTGAATGTTAGTCTGGCGGGGTGGGACGGGGGATGGGGGTCTTGGAAAAACGCTGTTTAATTGTTATTTATATCTGTCGAATTCTGGATTCTGATTGGTTCTAATATACTTGGTGTAAAACCTTATCGTTTCTATAGTAACGCAAGTGTTTGTATGGCTGACGATCCATGTAATCTACGCCTCAAAATAAACAATTAAAAAACACAGTAAAATGTGTAGTCGTGGATACGGCGATGATGTCTTGGTATGTTTAACATTCACGGAAGGAGTCTCCAGTGTCAGTGCTATGGTAACGGCCAGAAAGTTTTCCACCTTCGCAGTTTCTCTGTAACATCACAAGCTGTGTTTTTTCTTTGTTTGTTTGTTTGTGTTATAATTTATAGCTGCCATAACATAAGTGAGAACAGGATCTAACTTGGTTTGTGTATGTTCCACAACATTAGATGTTGAAAAGTGGGGGCACTTTTTTTTTAATAAACAATTTTTTTTTTTATTCTTTTCAAGTTGAAGCATAAAAGCAATAAAACACTCTGAGACATGCTTAATGAGATGCGAGAAAAATAGTTATGTTAAAATAGTTTAACGATGAAACATCTGTCCCTTTTTCTCATCCAGAATCTAGCTTGAATTATTTATCTGTTTACAGTGTTTATTACGGCATGCTAAGTGGCACGAAGATCCGCTCGGCCATCGCGTTTTATGTAAATACTAATTAACGTGTTTAAAGCGCAGGGAAGATTTTAGCCGAATACAGTTTTAATTATGTATGCTAATACATACGGGCTTATATGAGGAACATAAAATGGTTTAAATGTGTCTCAGAGGGACTTGGGGAGGGGGGAAAAAAACAAAACGGCGTTACTGCTAAGTGCAAAATTAACCGAAAGAGCTGCAAGTCTGACGTCTGATAAATAAATTTCATTAAATCACGGTGGCATTCGCAGCCAGAAAATGATTCTCGAAGTAGCAAGGCTGTGAATTTAGGAGGCGCTGAGGCATTTCGCATCTGTGAAGATCGTGTAGCTTCTCGTTTTTTTTTACCTCTGTCCACTTTGGGGAAGTGATGGAGTGTGATGACGCCTAAAGGCAAGCATCGAGCCGACAAGCTAAAGATGATAGAAACGCAACATGTCTAAGAGACATCGCGCTCCCCACTTTGGACCTCTAATAGGATTAATCAATAATCATTATAGTCCATGTCGCGTGTAATAATGATCCCAGCATGGCCGCTTACAGCTGCGTCGGTTTCTCCGAGTTAGAGAGCTGTAGGGTTTTAAAGTCATTTTAAATTGCAAGTTTCTAACTGCATCTTCGGATAATCCGCAGCATGCGCACATCTTTACTTCGACAAATCAAAAGTGTGGAATCACGTTGTAACGTTCAGGAAGTTTGCTTTTCCCGCTTAGTGACGTGTTATTTCGCAAGCGAGACGACGTGGATCTTTGAGATGTTTTTTCTGTAAGAAGTTGTTTAGTACATAACAGTTATGGAAGGAGTCTCCAGTGTCAGTTCATTGCAACCGTCAGAAGTGAAGCTGTAACTTCCAAAAAAGTGTTTTTTAATTATTATTATTATTATTATTATTATTATTATTATAGAGGTGTTTATTCCTTGCAGTGACAATCTGCATTTTTTTTTCTTGGCGTTATTAATTTTAAAAAAGGAGAAGACAAAAAAAAAAAAGGAGAGACAGGTGGAGGAACGACTTTGTAGCTGCATGTTCCACAACATTAAATGTATCAATAAACAGATAAAAATTATGATGTGTCGTTTGTTATTATAATTTTTTTTTTAATTGTAATTGTTGCCAAATTGCTCTGGTGTAAGAGAAATAAAACACTTTGTAAGATACTGGATTTTGATAAATAATCGACTTTTGGGTAGAAACAGTAACTCGATCACGTTATACGTCATGTCTCAGAAATCAGATGTTCTGTAAAACTTCTGAGTTTTGAAGTCGGACAAAACGAGATGTTCGAGATGCTCCAGTGCAAAACTAAAATAGCAAACCTAAACCTACCAAACTGACAAGTGGTACGGATCTGACACGTGAATAGCCCGGTGTGAAACGTGTTTTTTTCACACGCATACAGTAGTGGACTTTCCACGCGTTATTTCTCTGACGAGTCATTGTTTTTCATATGATGTATTTGTTTGTTTTTTACACTTGTACTCATGTGCTGGTTTTTCACGTGAATACGTGTATGGTGTATCGGAATGCACGAAATACACTTTCACAACATGTCAAGTCATTTTTTTTCAAGTTTGACACTTTTTTTACTTGTTTTCACGTCAACATTTTCGTCAAGGCAAACACGTTGTTAGTCGAGTTCACGTTGAAATGCACCTCGCATGTCACATTAAAAAAAAAACCTACACGATCACATGTAAAACTTTTTCTTTAAACAAAGGGAATTTAATAAATTGTGAACCTTAAACAAAAACTCGATAAAAAGCTAGATATCTTTATTATTATTACTATTATTTTTATTATTATTATTATTATTATTATTATTATTATTATTATTATTATTATATGCGATAAGACTTTCAAGAGCGGTTACAAATTTTTAATTAACTCTCCTTTGTTGGGCCGCAGACTGAGTGACACTGTAATTATGCCGCTGATCCTTGTCCCTGCAGGAAATTGCATCCAAGAGCTGATTAAAGCTCTGCTTACTCAGACCGTGGACTCCGCTCAGATTTAATTGTGTCCCTATTGTTACAGTTCAAACATATGGGCGTTATCTCTTGCACTTTCGACCTAACCATGCTGATCTGATCGGAAACTGACAGCCGTCACTTGTCATAGCTACAATTTCAATGCGGAAAAAAGAGAGACCATTTGGGGGAGGGGAGGGGAAAGGGGGAGGGGGGAATTTAATAAATTTATTAGTTCCTGTTGTCATTGTTGTCATCGCTCATAAACCCGCGTGCTATAAACTGAAGAGCGTGGGTGCTGGACAAACAGAGGACGTAGAATATTCACAAGTCGAAAATATCAAATATTGATGATTGATGGAGTGTTTACGAGAAGGGAGCACTGGGACACTCCTTCCTCTATGGAAACATCACGCCCATTTAACCACGTGACTGCGTAGTTCAATTCAATTCAATTCAATTCAATTTTATTTGTATAGCGCTTTTTACAATAGACATTGTCTCAAAGCAGCTTTACAGGAATATAAACACAGTATACACACAGTAAAAGTGAGATCCAACTGATCCCAACTGAGCAAGACACTGAGTGGAGACAATGGCAAGGAAAAACTCCCTAAGATGTTTTAAGAGGAAGAAACCTTGAGAGGAACTAGACTCAGAAGGGAACCCATCCTCATCTGGGTCACAACAGACATTCTTAAAGAGACAATTATTGGTTGAAATGTAATCTGTTTGGCTTTAGAAAGCCTTTGTCCCAGCAGTCTGGATTTGGAGTAGATGAGAGCTCCATCCAGAAGTAGGACCTCCGAGACCGATCATGCAGGTCCGGAGAGCAGAAGGACCAGAATCTCCAACATCTCCATAAACTCATGTGTAGCTCGGCAGAAGAAGAGAAGGAGAGGAATATTTGTTAAGACTGGGATTTATCATGATGGAAAGTCTAGTCAGGGTAGGCTAGAGTGAATAAATACGTTTTAAGTCTAGACTTAAACACTGAGACTGTGTCTGAGTCCCGAACACTAAATGGAAGACTGTTCCATAACTGTGGAGCTCTATGAGTGAAAGCTCTTCCCCCTGCTGTAGCCTTCACTATTCGCGGTACAGTCAAATAACCTGCATCTGTAGATCTAAGTGGGCGTGGAGGATCATAGAAGACTAAAAGATCACTTAAATACTGTGGTGTGAGACCTTTTAGTGCTTTATAGGTTAATAATAGTATTTTAAAATCTATGCGAGATTTAACTGTAGTGCATTTAACTGTAGTGCATGTAGTGTAGTGCATTTAACGGCTTACGTCCTGAAATTTCACGAGACGTTTTCAGAATTGTTCAAGAATTGTTAGGAAAAAAAAATTATCCCATGAAAGTAAAATTAACATTGCGAAAAATTAGATCAAATAAACACACCCACATCCAACACGTGAGTAATTAAACGTGTTTTAATCACATGTGATTAATCCTGTGGACATTCAAAAATAAACATACAGAGGAAGACATTTGAAAACTTCACATGTAAATGAATCCAATGTGAGGGGTCACGTGAAAAATTTTTAATAAATCAACTAAATTTGAACATGAAATATGTGAAAATAAATGAATTGTAATTAAAAAATAAAACAAACAAAAAAAAAGTTAACATGGGAAAGGAAATTAGGTGTGAAATGATGTGGCAATAAAAGTACATCAAATGAAAAATTTTAAAGAAATCACAAAAAAAAACCTTTATAAAAAAATTTTATACATAAAAATGAAACCATGTGTATTTTGGTGGGAAATTAGAATGTGAAAATGAATAAATTAGGTGCAGAAATTACATGTGAAGATTAAAATGAACATACATGATCATGATTGTGTGTAAAAATAAAACCACGTGAAAAATAAACTTAAATTTTGTGAAGAATTTCATATGAAAAATGAAACGACGTGTGCTGCATATGAAAAAATAAACATGTCAACGTTCACATTTGAACTGTGTTGAGGACTTACACGTGAAAAATAAATCAAATAAAACCACGTGTGCGGTGTATGAAAAATAAACATAGAAACTTTAAAAAATAGGTATTGTGTGAGGAATTACACGTGAAAAATAAAACCATGTGTCCTGCGTATAAAAAAATTAACATAGGAATTTCAATTAATTTATCAGGAAAAGAATTGTGTCCAAATAAAACTTAATGGCCTACATTTGAAATGTTTGGAAGTAAAATCTTTTTAAAAAATTAAAACCTAAGCGTGTCCTAAGCGTGAAAACTCGACATGTGAAAATAAAACTCTACATGTGAAATCATGTGAAATTTGATGTGGTCTCAGAATCACTAGTGATGACTGCCATGTGATGTTCATGTGACTTTTTTATGTCATGCTATTAAATATAGCACGTAGTGTCACGTAAAACACACGTTTGACCTGAATAAAGAGTCACAGATTGACTGGCGTGTAACTAACCCACGCACGAACTGTGAAGACTCCAGTCGAACTCTCCTGTAAAATACTACCAATATTCTCCTCCTTCTCTTCCAGGTAAATTTATAACACTGATTTGTACACACACACACACACACACACACACACACACACACAGACAAACACACACAAACACACACACACTGTTCCAGTCCTGTTTAATTTGTCTCATCAGATGTCTTTTACACAAATGTTCACTCCAAAGACAGCAGACTTTTTTACTTCAGGTTGTTTTAATACAGTGGATTAAAAGACATTCATATTTCAACTACCCTGGGTGATAAATGAATGAATTCAACATGGCACACAAAGTGCTTGACCATGTGTGGTGTTCTGTCACACCGGTCCTCTTTCAGACACTGTTGCTTTTCCCTCCAATTAAAATTAATTGACACTTTACATTTACAAGGGCTCCTAAATTAGATTTAAGAAATGAAATATTCAAAAGATTTGCCTTGCAAGCTTTTTGTTTGATAATGAAATTTAAGGTGTCCTAGTGTTTACTTATCTGCGTTGCCAGATCCCTCCAGTGGGAACTTTTTTTTTTAATTCAACGGGAAAATTTCTTTTAAAAAATATAACAGTGTTTATGGTCAAGTTGATTACGAGGTAATTTGATTCGTGAATATAATCTGGCAACCCTGTGGCTCATCCTATCCTCAATCATCATATCCTCATTCTATCCTCATCATATCCGCCATCATTCTATCCCCATCCTATCCTCCATCATTCTATCCTCATCCTATCCTCCATCATCCTATCCTCCATCATCCTATCCTCATCCTATCCTCCATCATTCTATCCTCATCCTATCCTCCATCATTCTATCCTCATCCTATCCTCCATCATTCTATCCTCATCCTATCCTCCATCATCCTATCCTCATCCTATCCTCCATCATCCTATCCTCCATCATCCTATCCTCCATCATTCTATCCTCATCCTATCCTCCATCATCCTATCCTTCATCCTATCCTCCATCATTCTATCCTCATCCTATCCTCCATCAGTCTATCCCCATCCTCTCATCCATCATTCTATCCTCATCCTATCCTCCATCATTCTATCCTCATCCTATCTTCCATTATCCTATCCTCCATCATCCTATCCTCCATCATTCCATCCTCATCCTATCCTCCATCCTGCTAGCTAACTAGTACTCAAAGCTAGCATAGAACACTCACAACAACATATTGTTTTATTTACTCAAAAACAAAAAAAAACTGTAAAAGAAGATATAAACCTCTTAGGGCTAGACCACTAAAAGCATGCAAGATATAGTTGTTGTGTGTTTTGCTAGCTAGCTATCATAGCTAACACCTGGGTGGGTGGGGCAGGAGGGATTTACATTCCTAATTAAGACTTTCATTCTTTCCAATAAAACAAAGAGAAAAGATTTGTCTTCTTACAAAATGACAACTACTCTAATTGTAACACTAAAATATGCTTCATCAGATATATTATTTTAAAAAAAAAGAAAGCCTGTAAATAAACATTTTAAACACCCCTACACCGGGTTGTACCATTTCTGTACCAAGTATAATATTGTATTTGACTTAATTTGTGGGAAGTGGGAAGTCTGAGCGGCAATGTGGGAAAATAAAACACAGATGTGCTCCATGAAAGAGTGTGTTTGGTTAGCAACAAGCTAGCCAGCTAAAATAAAGACTACTATAAATGCTTTTAAAGTAGCGAGGTGATATTTTATTTACTGTTGAACAGCCATGTTGGCATGATGGCATACAGTATGCTTTTAACTCGTAGTTGAGGAGGTGTTTGTTACAAGTTTTAGACAAGTGCCCAGGTAAAACTTTGTGTGAATTAGCTACCTAGCTAGCTAGCATAGTCTTGTAATTAAACTGCTCTAATTCAGCAATCAACATAATTTCTGTGTGTAGTTTAGCTTGAATAGGCTAGCCATCACTAACCCTATTTACTAGCATTAGCTGCATAAAATGATCTTGCTAGTAGCTACCTAGTAAGATGCTAGCTAAGCTTCTTTGTAATCATTCATATTTACTAATAGCTAACTTTTCCTCACTACCATGGCTGCTAGTTCTCAAGCTGACACTGTTCTCAAGCTGGAGATATATATAAATATACATTTTAGCTAACATGGCTGAGAAAATAGCTATCCATACAAATGCTAAACCCAGCTGCTAGCAAAAGCTAAGCAAGGCTGAACATGCTTTCAAATATTTTTGAGACTTGGCCACTTAGCATACCGAGCCACACTGCTACACTCAAATGAAACGGAGAACTCGTGTTTATGTCTTTCGTCCCCTCATGAACTCTTTATTAAATGAAATCGTGGTCTGTGTTATCACTGCTATGTTTCATATTCCACGCGAGCCTGCAATATGAGTCAACATCTCACTTCCTGTTGGAGATAATGAGTTTTAATTCCCATGGGTGCAAAACACACAGCTCCAATTTCCTGTAATAGTTTGAGCCTCAGTTTAATGATATCGTCTGTTATCTGAGATGTTTGGAAATGGATTGAAATGTAAATAAAAATGGTTATTGTGGTGTGAAAACGATCAAGTGATGATACCGTGGACACCATTGAGTTATATACACCGTAATAAATTGTCTAAATGAGGAAGTGTGTAGAATAATCAGTCGTATGACGCTCTGGGGGTTATGAGAAGGAGAAAAAGGAGGAGTCAGGATGGAGGCGATTGGTGTTGATTATGAGGAGGAGGAAGAGGAGGAGGGTTAAGATGATGAAGATGAGGATGATAAGGATTTAAAAATTTACGACGATGAAGATGAGCAGGGCAAGGACATATGGATGGATAACATATGGATGTGATTAAGGTTGTTGATGAGGAGGATGAGAAGGTGATGGTCATGATGAGGATTGGGAAGATGATGATGAGGAGGAGGAGAATGATGATGATGATATTGATGGATAAAGATGGTGAGGATGATGATGTTGATGAGGATAAGAATGGTGAAGGATGATGTTGAGGATGAGGATGGTGAGTATAAGGACGATGAGTATGGTGATCATGAGTACGGCGGCTGTGGCTCAGTCGGTAGAGCGGGTTGTCCACTAATCCATTAATCGTAGGGTTGGTGGTTCGAATCCCGGCCCGGGTGATCCCATGCCGAAGTGTCCTTGGGCAAGACACTGAACCCTAAGTTGCGCCCGATGGTAAGCTAGCACCTTGCATGGCAGCTCTGCTACCATTGGTGTGTGAGTGTGCTCTCATTTGTAAGTCGCTTTGGATAAAAGCGTCTGCTAAATGAATAAATGTAAATGTAAATGTGGGAAGGATTGGAAAGATGATGATGATGATGAGGAGGAGAATGATGATGATGATGAGGATAAGGATCGATGAAGAGGAGGATGGTGCTGATGAGATGGATGAGGATGATGAGGATGGGGAGGATTGGAAAGATGATGAGGAGAATGATGATGCTATTGATGAATATAAGAATTGTAAAGGATGATGAGGAGGAGGAAGGTGATGATGAGGTGGACGAGGATGATGAGGATGCTGATGATCAGGATGATGATGATGATGATGAGGATCGGGAGGATTGGAGAGATGATGATGAGGAGGAGGAGAATAATGATGCTATTGATGAGGATAAGGATGGTGAGGATGATGGTGATGAGGGTGGTGATTGTGATGATGATGATAATGAGGATGATGAGGATGATGAGGATGGGTAGGATTAAAAAGATGATGATTATGAGGAGGAGGATGGTGATGTAGATATTGATGAGGTTAGATGGTGATGAGGATTAAGATGGTGACAGCATCCAAACATCCCAGTTCACTACAACACTCTATACCTGTGAGCCCTCTAGATCTGCTCCTTTACCTACAAAAAAAAGCTATTCGCAGAAATCTTGAGTAAACAAAAATATGTTTTCAGCCTGGACTTAAACACTGAGACTGTGTCTGAGTCCCGAACACTAATTAGAATGCTGTTCCATAACTGTGGGGCTCTATAAGAGAAAGCTCTTCCCCTTGCTGCAGCCTTCACTTCCAGGTACCAACAAATAGCCTGAACCTTTTGATCGAAGTAGACGTGGCGGATCATAAAAGACCAAAAGTGCACTCAGGTACTGTGTCGTGAGACTATTTAGTGCTTTATAGTTGAGTAGTAGTATTTTATAATCAATGTGAAATTTTACTGGGAGCCAATGCAATGTTGATAAGATCAGGGTCATGTGGTCGTATTTTCTGGTTCTAGTAAAGAATTTTCTGGTGCTTGTTTAAGCTCCTACTGGAATATCGAGACAGTAATGTGATCACACGTTATTGAACCGAATTCACCAAAGTCACCTGAACACCTAAAATGTACGCTCCTGTTTCTAGGAGACGACAAAATTAAAACAAACACGGAACCTCCACAGCTGCCAGCTGTTGTTGTTGTTGTTGTTGTTCACACACACGCACACACACACACACACACACACACACACACACACACACACACACAATAGTGAATAGGAAACTGTGTGTGCTTGGGGCTGTGGTGATGAGATACAATCAGTCCTGTCAATTGACATTGCAAAGGAAGTCCATGTCAGCTGCTGGCTCGTTTTCGTTGCTTCAAATCGTCATGTTGGAAATTTCTGGAATATCTCACTCATCACACACTTTATCGGATTAATTTTTTCCTTCTCCTTTAAATTCAGACACATGTTATGCGACTGATGCGAACTTAGAACTGAAACAAGAACCAGCGTTTTTTTTTTTTTTTTTTTTTGCTGGACATATCACGACATTAAATGTTACTATAACTGGACATATCGGATGAAGATGAGGATTATGAGAACGATCAGAATTGGCTATGATGATGAAGAAGATGATGATGACAAAGAGGTCAGACAGATGAGAAGAACATACTGCAAGCAGCACGCTGTGCGTACTTTTCCCGCCTGCTGGAATAAGTAAATCAAAATAATATGTGATAAATATGTGTAAAATAATAAAATGTGAATTCTCGCGCTCTCTCGGGTCGCCTAATCGGGCCGCGTTCTGAATCGCCATAAACTCCTCATCATGGGGAGAAAAAAAAAAAGGTGGCTGGAGCAATTTAGCTAATCAGTACGAGGAAGTTCCATAAAGACGTGGGAATTCACACCCTTCCTCAGGAGGAAGCACAGGGCTGGAAATTTCATTAGCATTATAGCCTTCACACCACACACACACACACGTATCATATCTCATATGTCACTGGAACTCATGATGTACTTAGAGCAAATAGGTTTGCTTTAATTTCATTGTTTGTGTGTGTGTGTGTGTGTGTGTGTGTGTGTGTGTGTGTGTGTGTGTGTGTGTGTACATACACTTGTATATGTGTGTATATTATCCACATGGACTTCAGTAGAATCACTTGGTTCTGGATCCAAAGTGTATCCTGGATATACAGTGTCAGAACCAGGAATACACCCTAGATCAGGTGCCAGTTCGTCACACATACCTTCACACTCACACCTTGGAGTCACAGCATGTTTTTAGGGTGGTTGGATGAAACCAAGACCAACCTCTAGGTCATCTGTCCTCATCCTGCTTGACCTCTCTGCTGCTTTCGACACTGTGAACCATCAGATCCTCCTGTCAAG
>JAFFST010049444.1:94990-106223 GCA_022414735.1 Noturus placidus
GTTAGAATGTTCTCGATGGACGCTTGATAGAAGGACACCAGCAGTTTCTGTATGATGTATTCTTCCTGAGCAATCTCAGGAAGTAAAGTCTCTGCTGGGCCTTTTTCAGTAGCTCAGCGGTGTTGGCGTTCCAGGTAAGGCCCTCCCCAATATGGACTCCCAGAAATCGGAAGTCTGCCTCCCTCTCCACACAGTCCCCATTGATGATTAGTGGTGGAATGTCCGTTTTCTTTCTCCTGTAGTCTAATACAAGCTCCTTGGTCTTTGTTGTGTTAAGGTATAGATTGTTGCCCCTGCCCCATGTAATTAGCCGCTCAACTTCATCCCTGTAGGCAGACTCATCCCCCCCAGAAATGAGCCCCACCACTGTGGTATCATCAGCAAACTTCACAATGGTGTTACTATGATGGATGGGGGCACAGTCATGTGTGTAGAGGGAGTAGAGCAGGGGGCTCAGTACACAGCCCTGGGGGCAGCCAGTGCTGAGGCTCAGGGTTGAGGATGTATAACGGCCCACTCGGACCCTCTGTCTACGGCCCGTGAGGAAGCTATGTATCCACATGCAGATGGAATGTGGAATCCCCAGGTCGCCCAATTTTGCCACCAGTTTGCGTGGGAGGATGGTGTTGAACGCTGAACTGTAGTCCACAAAGAGCAACCGCACATAGCTCCCCTGCCGCTCCAGGTGTGACAGTGCAGCGTGCAGTGCTGTGACCACGGCGTCCTCTGTGGATCGGTTCGCTAGATAGATAGATACATACATACATACATACATACATACATACATACATAGATACATAGATACATAGATACATAGATACATACTTACTTTATTGATCCCCCAGGGGGAAATTCAAGTAGTAGAGTAGTTTATTTAACTATAGGTGGTAATTCATTAAAAGTTAAGTCTTTTATTTCTCTCATACCAAAACAATTTGCCCTTGATTGCATTTTTATGTATTAAAAGAGTACGATGTACTTGTTTTTTTTCCATTTATAGTTTCATTTAATGTCGTAGAATGTCCGTAAAACAAGTGAGTTCCTGTTCTCGCTCACGTTATAGCAGCTATAAAGAGTCGTTTGCTCACCAGCCGATCTTTTCTCTCTCGCTTGAAGTTAATAAGACTAAAAAACAAAAACGTAGCTTGTCTTTTTTGTTGAAAAACAAACCCTCTGACACTGGAGACTCCTTCTGTAAATGTTAAAAAGTCTCCTTTTTATTAGGAATTAGCTGTTTAGCTGTTACTATAGAAAACTGAAGCGAAAACTGAAGAACTGAAGCGAGCACATTAACTTAAACCTGGGATTTGGCTTGAGGCTATAAAGACTATCCGAGCCCATGCTGTTATAGGAAACGAATCGACCCCTTCTGCCCAATCGGATTCACCGCTATGAAACTGTTCTAAATTTTTAAATAATGAAATTTGAGAATAATTTGTAAATAAAAAAAACCGTGTCAAAGCAGAATGTTGACATCATTTTGCCGCAATGAATGATTCTTTAAATTAAACACGATTGAATCAAACATTTTGCATTTGATTATGGCAGACCTGGGATTTGAAACTGCATCACCACTGAACCCTGATCGGCGCAAACAGACTGCTGTGAAAGCTCTAAAACGTTAAATGGGTTTGTGTATGAGAGAGGATTAGGCAGCTGCTCTCTCCTCTGTGTACCGTTGGCTCCGAGCCTTGCGTTTTCTCCGCATTATTCCAGCTGTTTGTACAGATGCTCTTGGTCACAGTATTGTTTTATCTTTATGCACCTCTGCTTGTTTGTTTTCCTGCTGGATTAAAGTGCCGTGTCAGGAGCAGAAGGTGATTATCTTTATGATAGGCCTTTGGTGAGATATGTGCAACACGATGGTGTAAATTTTATTGACCTTAATCTAATAAAACTTCATAGTTAGGAGTAATGAATGGAATGGAAGAAAGCGAAGCAGCAGCATGGGACTCCGGCTTTCATCAGCGAGCGTGTGGGTTTCATTCAGCGTGTGGGTCTCAAGACTAGATGAGTCAGTATGAAGCACATCTTCATTTAATGATGATTGAAAGATAAATTTACAGCAGGCAACAACTTTATCGCTCACTGACCCTCTAAAAGCACAGACCCATTCAATGTTTAGTGGGACTAACATGTGCACAGGCCACACCTCCTTTAGTGTGACTAATAGGAAGAGAGGCCATGCCTCCATTACTGCAACTGACAATAATAAAGGCCTCACCCACTTCTCTGGGACTGAAAAGGTCAAAGGCCACGCCCTTTTCACAGGGACTTACTTGAACTTAGTCCACCCCTTCTTCATTGGGACTGACAGGTCCACTCCCCTTGCACAAGGATTGACAAGAACCGAGGGCACACATCCTTCAGTGGGACTGATATGCATAGAGACCACGCCTCATTCAATGGGAGGGGCAGACACAAAAGATACACCATCTTGTTTTAGTGTGGCGGTTACTTTTAATGTTCCTAATAATTAGACATCAGATGATTTAAATTTAAAATGCCGTATTACAATAAGAAATTCCCACCGCAGAACTTGCTAACATGTTGCTGAGTATCTTCACATCTGTGTTTCCTCTTCAGCCCTGCACACTCGAGTGTGGAAGCAGCGTGGACCTGAGGAAGCTGGGACTCTGTCGGAATGCTCTGACCGAAGACGAGCGTGCCACCGCGGATCAAAAACCAGAGCCTGACAGTGCCGAGCACCTTCTGGAGAAGAAATACGGCGGCTTCATGAAACGCTATGGTGGCTTCATGATGAAGAAGACCTCAGAAGACCTCACGAAGGGTGAATCCGACGGAGTTTCCGACGAGGAGCTGGGCATCCTGAGAGAGATCCTGAGGGCGGGCCTGAACGCCAACGAGCCGGGCAAGGATCTCCAGAAGCGCTACGGAGGCTTCATGCGCAGGGTGGGCAGACCGCAGTGGCTCGACGAGAGCAAAAATTATGGCCTTCAAAAACGCTGGGAGGACGAGGGAGCGGAGAGCGTGTTGCCCGAGACGCACAAGAGATACGGAGGCTTCATGGATTAGGAGCCGATGCAAAGATTCAAAATGGACACTCATCGTGGCAAAACAATCCCAAATGTGTGCAAAGCTTACGACTTCATGTTCATTTATTATTAATGTATTAATACATGTCGAGTCGCTTTCTTTTTTTTTTTTTTTTTTTTTTTTGCTATGGGTGATTCTTTGAGTGACTCTTTTAAGTGAATCAGTTTAGTGAGTCAATTTGCAAGCAAATCAAAATGTTTTGTTTTATTTTATTATTTCAATTGTGTGTACTTTTCTTCAATGACAATAAAAAATATACGTTAAGCAGAGTAAAGTGAAATAAGAGCATCTGTTATGTTTAATATATGTTTTGCGTTGTCTTGCTGAATTATGATGCGTTAATAGATTCACAAATCGAGCTTCGAGAGATTCAACATTTAAACTCAATTTTGTCTATTTTTTAATATGCCGTAAATGTAATAATGTCATTAAAAAACTAAAAAAAAAATAATTATCATGTACATTAACAATAATAATGTGAACCCAAGCCGTAGCTTGTTTAATGGTGAACCAAACAAATCAGCATTCGATTCATTTAAATAAGTAGTTCAAAAGAATCACATTGCTCAAGTGACTCGTGATGCCCATCACTTCTTTGCTAATGACTATATCTGCCTAAATAAAGTCTGTTCGGTAGTTTAAGTGTGTGTGTTTTAGTGGTTTATGTTAACGTCTACGCCATGCTTATATCTTACAATAATCACAACGTTTTTCCATCGTGTGTTGAAGTGATTTGTTACACAAAATCAAGTGAATTGTTTTGTTCTTTGAGTATGTGCAAGATTTCATCTAAGTGTCGATGATGATGATGATGTTGTGTATCTTACATTTATCTCATGATGTGTTTCAATCATTTCTGACAGATTGGCTGTGCAGAGTACAATAAATTCATCTGACTGCAGGAATCAAACATGTGAGCTTGGGGTTTTTGGGTAATTTTGGTGAAATTAATCTGAATCATTGTGCACACCACCACTGCAACTTCACCACATATCCCTAAGATCACGCAAGAAAGTCAGTATTGCTACTGTTGTACCTTGTGGGCGTGGCCTGCCCAGCGTTTTTTGTAATTCTGATGAAGCTAGGTAGTAGCTAGTAATATCTAGTAATATCTCTTATAAAGCTAACTAGTGAAACTGTTTGATTTACATGTTACGCATTTGGCTTTGTTCTAGCTTGGTTGGCAAAGCAAAATTAGTGAAACAAGGCTAACGGCACTAGCTTCATACGAATTGCTGGACCACGAGCGTGATCGAATTGGTCCGAGGAATCATGAGGATGTGTCACTTTATCGCCTCATACCTAATTTGCATAGAACTCTGCAATCCCAATCTAATTGTTGTGTTGTTGCTTCTGTACACTCTGCTCAAACTGATCCGCTTACAAATTTTCAACTCGTATGCTAATACCGCCGTCAACGCTGCCATCTCGTAGATCGCTAACTAGCCGAGCCGAATCTCCGCTGTAACTCTGCATCGTATAGCCGCGTTGCATTCTGGGACTTTTGAGTCCACAATTTGCAACAATGTCGCTACATTTTCTAGGCTGGATTTCTCATTATGATGACGTTGCTGGAAAATGTTAAGCATTAAAAAGACGCTCTTGTTCTTTTTGTCTTTCAGAGCTAATGGCATAAACCTGACTGCTATCACTATCATATGAATGCTCCCTCTATTTTAATGCACGCTAGCAACGACAACGTCCCTCGTGTGATACGCAAAGCGACTAACTACTCACTGGAGTAACGAAAATACGTCACCAACATACAAATTAGCACCAGAACCGCAAAACATTTTCCAATTTAGATGTAATGTGTGTTCAGGGTGGAGTTTTACTTTAACTTAGTTTATGAATCTATACTAATACTAGTCTAAAAGGGGGGCGCACGGTGGCTTAGTGGTTGGCAAGTTCGCCTCACACCTCCAGGGTCCGGGGTTCGAGTCCCATGTGTGTGCGGAGTTTGCATGTTCTCCCCGTGCGTCAGGGGTTTCCTCCGGGTACTCTGGTTTCCTCCCCCAGACCAAAGACATGCATGGTAGGCTGATTGGCATGTCTAAAGTGTCCATAGTGTATGAATAGATGTGTGGGTGAGTGTGTATGTGATTGTGCCCTGCGATGGACTGGCCCGATGCTTCCTGGGATTCAGGTTCCCCGTGACCCTGATAAAGGAGTAAGAGGATGGATGGATGGATGGATGGACAGTCTAAAAGGGTGAAAACGAAACCATCCAAAAGCAACACATGAAAACAAACTGATTTATTCACACCCTACATAGTGCCCGGATACAGTTCGTTTACTACTTTGAAGAAAAGCAGTCGATTTGGAACGCGCCCTGGACAAACAGTCACGTGACTCAGGTCTGTATTTCGCAATGGAAGTGTGAGAGCGAATTAAACGCAATTCGGATCTGTTTAATACTTACACACAAAGCAGGTAAGCACTACAGACTCTTAAATACTTATTCACGCTGACGGTTATTTTCTTTAAGGCTTGTCAAATGAAGAATTGTTTGTTAAACACAAATAACACCGATATGTTATCTACACCGTCAAGCTTCCTGTTTATAAATATGCAATAATCCTTCGCTTTTCTCGTGTCTCCTAAACATATAACCAGATAATTCAGATATAAAAAGCTTAAAAATCTGGTATTCAAACAGTTTAATGAGCTTAATTGTGCTGTTTGGTGTACAGTAAACGTTTTAACTAATTATCTGTGCTAAAGGGACTCTAAATAGTGAAATCTAGCGATACTTGCCGAGTTTCGTTCAAAAGTTTCAACTCTCGCGATATTTCAGGAAACGATATAAAATGACGGTTCCTCTTAGACCCAAAATGTCACAGACTTCTTATGTTAAGTTATGACATTTGTAATTAAAAGTAAGCATTACAAAACAAAAATGAATCTTTTTAACTTTTTTTTTTTTAAATAATATTATATAATGATATATGTATAACTATGAGAAAGGGTTCTACCGATAACCTATTTTCTGGAATTAAGAACCATTACTGATCCAGTAAACCTTTTAAAGAACCATAATATTATTATTATTATTATTATTATTATTATTATTATTATTATTATGTACAGTTTATATATTACTCCAATCTACGACTCGTTATTTTTGTCTCTTAAAATCTAGAACCTGTCAGGCTTTTAACATTTATCTACCCTGGTAGTTGGTGAAGTTCTTCAAATGTTCTTTAAAGGTTCTAGGCCTCGCAAAGGGAAATTTGGAAACTTTCAGAGAGGAAGACACTGTTGTAGATGGTTCTTGGCCTCCTAAAAGGAGTCTATGGGAAAGCATTGGTACAGAAACACTCTTTGTCCAACTGTACTGTAGGACTTTATGCAGAACCTTCATCTACATTTACATTTATTCATTTAGCAGACGCTTTTATCCAAAGCGACTTACAAATGAGAGCACACTCACACACCAATGGTAGCAGAGCTGCCATGCAAGGTGCTAGCTTGCCATCGGGGGCAACTTAGGGTTCAGTATCTTGCCCAAGGACACTTCGACATGGGATCACCCGGGCCGGGATTCGAAACACCAACCCTATGATTAGCGGATTAGTGGACAACCTGCTCTACCGACTGAGCCACAGCCGCCCTCATCTCTCGTGTTAAGAAATACGGTTCTTTAAGGGTTTGTTGATTTTTAAAAGGTTATTATCTTTGTAAAAGGGTTCTACTTGGAACCTCTCTGATAGGGAAACACACTTTTGTAGAAAATTAGTTTCTTCTATTTAAAAAAATAATTTGTTGTATGGTTCTACATAGAATTATACACTCGTAGAAAATATTTGATAGAATCATATTATTTTATTAAAGCGTTCTACTTGAAAATGTTTTGTTGTAGGGTTCAACATAGAACCTTTAAGGATTTCTCCCTAAAGAGACAACTGGAGAATATGTAAGAGATCAAAATTTTCTAAAGGGTTTAGTTTGTTTTGCAGTTTGAGGGGAGGGGGACGACGACAACTGAGTAGTTTAATGTAATGAGGAAAGCTCAAACCCCAGTTTAATACAATATTTAGAAAAATGAAAGTATTTCACAAGAAATAGAAGAGAAAATGAAATGACTGATAATTTTTTTTTTAACTAGTCAGCAGTGTGAGTAATAATGGTGTGCAAAATGGATGAACGAGAGTCAGGAACTGATAAACGGTAGATAAAAATGCAGTCAAGCTAGATTCAGGCTACAGAAATGAAAACTCGTGATCAGGAGTTGATCTGCTCAAGAAAAAGTCTTGTACGGGCATGTGCTTTCTCACCTCGACGACGTCGTTGCACTGTCCTCCATCAGGCACACGGGTGGCGTTCAGCATGAATTTTCTCCAGGAGAGTCTGCGTGTGCTTCTGCTGTCTGTCTACTACTTCCTGGAAGCCTTCGTGAAGTTCCTACTGCCGGTCGGGAAGAAGAGCGTGGCCGGAGAGACGGTGCTGATCACTGGGGCGGGCAGCGGAATCGGACGAGTCATGGCCACCGAGTTTGCCGGAATGGACGTCACGTTGGTGCTCTGGGACATCAACCTGGACGGTGTGAAGGAGACTGCTCGGGCGGCTAAAGAGTTGGGCGCTCGGAGCGTGCACTATTATCAGGCCGACTGCAGCGACCGGGCCGAGGTGTACCGGGTGGCTGAGCAGGTATGATCTCATTCGGTGAGCAGAATTATATACGGTAGCACAGCCTTCTGTCCTGCAACCTTAACTTGTGCCCCCGATATAATGTATTTCCAGGTCAGACAGGAAGTCGGTGACGTCACAATCCTCATAAACAATGCTGGCATTGTCACCGGCAAGAAGTTCATGGATTCCCCAGACGCCCTTATCGAGAAAACATTCCAAGTTAACACGATGGCTCACTTCTGGGTATTTACCTTGTTTTCTAAAGTAATATTGTTTGTCTGACGTTTCACATCATGAAAAGCAACTATAAAGGGATAAAAACTATAGGAAAAAATGTCTAACGTGTAAGCGTTGGCATGTCTATTGTGCTACTACGGTGTGAAGTCTTGTAATAAAACAGTGTTTTATGCCTTCCTTCGTTTTTTTTTTCACCACTAACATTTTTTGTTCATTAAAGAATGACACATCATACTTTTTATCCATTTCTAATTACGTTTCATGCTGTGGAATGTCGGTGAAGCATGACTCGCTTACATTAGATATCGCTATAAACGGTCCTACCTTCATTCCAATCTGCCAGTCATACAGGAAGTATTAACACCCTTTTCAGGTGAAGATTTACAAACGGATGTTTTATCAAAATTGTTCCTGTTTCAGACGTATAAAGCATTCCTTCCAGCCATGACGGAGAAAAACCACGGCCACCTGGTCTGTATCGCCAGTTCTGCAGGACTGATCGGTGTTAATGGTCTTGCAGGTAACGTGTTCATGGTTCCCTGAGAAATAAAACCACGGCTTGAATGTTCAGTTTTGCCCTGAAGGTGTGAAGCCAAAACCTGTTGACAAACCTGTTGTTCAGCGATTTCAACCCTTAATGCGTAAATTGTTTAAGACTTTGGGGCAGTGTGACAAAAATATCACATTCTGGTTCTTAAACAGGTTTGTACACGTAATGTTTGTGAACAAATTGCCAGGAACTAAAGGTTAAAACATTATTTGTTTAATGTCTTCAATAAAACAATTATTTAATAAATTATTATTTAATGAATATTTAATATAAATACAGTTGTGCCCAGTTGTTTTGTGATAGTTGTTCATGAGTCCCTTGTTTGTCCTGAGCAGTTAAACTGCCCGCTGTTCTTCAGAAAAATCCTCCAGGTTCTGCACATTCTTTACCTTTCCGGCATTTTCTGCATATTTGAGCCCTTTTCAACAGCGCCTATATGATCAGATCCATATTTTCACACTGAGGATGACTGAGGGACTCGTACACAACTATTACAAAAGGTGCAAACGTTCACCAGTGCTCAAGAAGGCAACATGGTACATCAAGAGCCAGCGGGGTGTAAACTTGTGAACAGGATGATCGGTGTAAATTGTTAGTATTTTGTCTTCTGGGAGACATGTAACTATGTTGTTTAGCTTCTGAAGGGTGGTAGTAAATGAAAAAAAACATCTTTAAACAAAATAACACAATTTTTGTGTATTTATTTATTTGTTTGTTTGTTTACCCTGCCCCTGTCGAAATTATTATATTTAGGGTTCCAAGCGCTAAAGTCAACTTTAAGGAAACGTCAATAAATCAAAACACAAACCAGGCTTTGCTTCACAGATCCTTGGGACACCGCCCGTTTGATAAGCACTGTATTAGGGTTCATGTTAATGCCAAGTTCTTGCTCAAACCCAAATATTTCATTGTCTACCTTCAGATTATTGCGCTAGCAAGTTCGCCGCCGTGGGCTTCGCCGAATCCGTGGCTCTGGAGCTCATCGCAACAGGAAAACATGGCATCAAAACGACTATAGTGTGTCCGTACTTCATCAGCACAGGGATGTTTGACGGCTGTGGCACAAAGTGAGTGATCAGGCAGGGAAACCTTCTGGTGCAGGGTTCTACACAGAACCTTTGACCCTTTGAGATATCGTGTAAGAAGCCGGTTGCGGTTGTGGAATTACGCCTCAGGATTAATCATCATTCGATGAATGATAGAATCGTATTTTATATCATCAGAAAATTAAATCAATCTCTTTAGACTCTAAGAGATGAGTGTTGATTGATTCATTTTATTATTTTTTAAATTTTAATAACAGAAGCTCTGGCAGTAGTGCGGCATTATGTTAATGCGCTCGTTCTGGTGCGTTATCGTCCCTTTAGTAACCACCAGAACTTCCTCAGTGAAAATACGTAGCCCCGGATTGGTGGTATCACTAGACCATACCTTTTTCGCATCACCTGACATGCGTGCTCATCTGTTTTGTTTTATTTCTTCAGATGGCCACATTTTCTTCCAGTCCTGGAACCCGAGTACGTCGCAAAGAAGATCACGAACGCCATTCTGACAGACCAGGCCTTCCTTTTAATGCCAAGGGGCTTGTACTACTTAATGTTTTTGAAAAGGTAAGTCCATACAGGAAAGCTTATAGCGTGTTATATTATGATAGTCTTTATTGGTCACATATACATTAGAGCAGAGTGAGCACACTCATCTCATGTTTTCTTCGCATACCCCAGCCTGTCAGGAAGTTGGGGTAAGAGAACAGGGTCAGCCATGATACAGCACCCTGGAGCAGGTTACTTATTTTCAGGATGAGTGTATTGTTCATAACCTGAGGCATAAAGGCTCTCATCAAACTGGTTACAGGAGTGAAATGTCAATGATCCACTTCTTACGATTTGCAGAATCCTGTTCGTCTCTCTCTCTCTCTCTCTCTCTCTCTCTCTCTCACACGTCGTCATCTGATCCTCCTTGAGAAAGTCTTTGTGCATCAGTGACGCTCAGATAAAGCAACACCTGTCAGGCAGGATAAAAACGGCCATTGAATCGCAAACCATAGACAGGTTTTTTGTTATCTGGGCGGCAGTGAGATAATCATAATCACTGCCTTTGTGGCACGTGGGACTGCAGCTTTATCATAGTAACGTACGTATGGTTAAGGTCTCAAGTGGAGACTGCGCAGGTGCTGGAGAAGTGTCCACTCGAGACCTTGACCATCTGAATCTTGACAGGTCTATTAAAATCATTAGGAAGGTGGGTGTAAGTCCTGCACAGATGATCTCGAGTTTTAACTTGTAACCCTTCGGTACGGGTGGGGTGGGGGTATGTGAACGTGAGCCATATGTTTTCGTCAGGTGAAAATCATCAGGGGGTCGGCGAGAGCAAAAAAAATAATCTATTCATATGCAAATGGATCCGTCCACGGAGTCACGTAATGCAATGAACTTAATATGCTGAAGCTCCTTCTTTATACAGTTGAGACCACACGTCACGGAGCTCAAAGCAGTTTAAACGTCACGGAGATTAAATCTTGGCGTTTGAATGGGTTTCAATGGGGACATTTTTGGCCTTAAGGTCCTGGGTGTAAATATTCTGTGGACCTAGTTTAAAATAGATTTATGAAAGAAAATAAATCTTTTTTTTTATTTATTTAAGTGCACGTATTATGGTTTTGAAACGTGCCTAATTATGTTTTAAAGCTGTCATACAATAGATTTACATGCATCCGAGGTCAAAAATACACTTACACGTGCTCATAATTTTAACTGC
>JAFFST010049446.1:1117-11510 GCA_022414735.1 Noturus placidus
AAGTTTAGTCTTAGTGTTAGGTTCCTGCTTCTGTGTTTAGATAGGTTAGTGGTTTTGTCTTTGTTTTGTTATATAATAAACTCTTAAGAAATCCAGCGATTGCATCCACCTCCTATACGTGACCGTGACAGGAGCATATGAATCAATCACTCTCAGGATTATGTGAATGCAATACAATACTATGTTCAATGCTCATATCCTTGCCTTATATTTTATGTAATTGAGTCATATGTAATTTCTACACCAATCTTATTCCAGTTATGTAGTATGACTAATTTATGCCAAATCGGTAGAAAAATGTCTGGGTTATGCATGTAACCCTGTTCCCTGAGAAGGGAAGCTTCATGAGCTTGCGTGAGCTTCATGCTGGTGGAAGCATCCTCATGCCATTTTATAGGCCTGCCATGATTAAGTGATGTGGCAATTATGCGTGTCGAGTCATATAAAAACAGCACCTGAGCACTGCATAACCCAGACATTCCCTTTCAAAAGAAACTCAACTTTGCTTGAGGTTCACACTGTGGGAACAAGAATACCCACTCTGTCATACTGAGGGTATGGCCTGTTCAAAATATCAGAGCCCAAGGGTCACTGCAAGACACTCGAGCCTGTGGTAGAATGTATAGCCAGACTGTATTATCTAATGAATGTAGCACACACATTTTTTAAGGGTACCTCTTTGGACAAAACCTTTGAGGACCCCCTTAGTGGAATGCGCCCTTATGCCCAGAGACTAGACACCTCATAAGCGATAGAGATTGGATCCACTATCAATTAGAGATGTGCTGCTTTGACACGGCATCATCGTGAGAAAATTTGTGAGAAAATGGCGGCAAACTTGCAGAAATATAAATTCACAGAGTCAACCAAATCCAGGCCCAGCATTGCCTCGGCCGCGAGTTCCGCTGCCTCACCGGGCTCAGAGCCTTCGCCCCGGCTGAACAGCCAGGAGTTGGACGCTGAATATTTGAAGGTGGATATCCTGGTTTCACAAAGGGCCGACATTGCTGCTGTGATAAGAACGGAGTTGAAAAGCGCACTTGTGGAAAGTTTCAACTTTCTTAAGAGTGAGTTGCAAGCGGTGAGAGCAGAAATACAAAACAATATGGCCGCAATTTGCTCTGAAATCAACCAGGTGAAAGCTACAATTAAAGAGGTGGAAGGTGGGCTAACGACCTGGTCGGACAAAGTGGCAGTCTTACAGAGTACGGTGAAGGACCTGGCAGTGGAGGTGACTGGACTCAGAAACAAGTGTGAGGACATGGAGGGCAGACTGAGGAGATGTAATATCAGAATACTGGGAGGCGGAAACGAATGGATGGGAAACCACCTGCCATCATAGCCAAACTCCACTACTATCAGGACTGTGTTGAGGTACTGAGCCGGGCGTGCGCTCCGCTCCAGCATAACGGTGAGACGATTGCTATCTTCCTGGATAATACCGCAAGTGTTGCTAAGGCCAGGGTGGCTTTCAATGAGTTCAGAAAGCTGCTTCGTAACCGGCAGGGGGTGCGTTATGGCATCCTGTTGCTCATCTCCGTATTACATTTAATGGAGAGGAAAAGGAGTTCATAGATGCGAGTAAAGCGATGAGCTATGTCAAGAAAAAGATCATTACTACTGAGGAGGGCTGAGTGAGTAACACTGAGCTGGCTAATTCATGGTCTCTGAACTCGGACTGGACGATAACTGTTCGATCAGACTTTTACTGTGACAGGGAGGATGATCAACAACGCTGTCTTATTTTCAGTTATATACGATATGATAGGTGGTGTGCTTCTACACTGTGATAGGATACACTTTTCAATTTTCATTTCATACCAGGGGTTCGGGAGAGCTTGAGCAGTAGGCTCTATAGAGCTCCTCCACACAAGCACTGAATGTGTGGATTTGTTTTGTGAGGGAATGGTGAGCACCATGTTCTTGTAGGTGCTGTGGGGGGTGGGGTGGGGATGGGGTTAATGGGAGTGTGTGCCAGATTTTGTCATTTATTGAGTTTAATTTGCCAGACATCTGTGTTGTGGCTCATCTGCTGTCGTTCTAGGATCCCTGTAGGGCTCAGATATGTAACCTTTTTTTTTTTTTTTCTCTCTCACTATGACTGACTTCAGTATTCCCAGAGGATCGGATAGTAGTATGATTAATTTTGTGAGCTGGAATGTTAAGGCGCTTAATCACACTTTGAAGCGAAAGAAGGTATTTACACATTTGAAACGGCTTAATGTAAATATTGCATTTCTGCAGGAGACACATATACGGTCATCAGACCATTCTAGATTGGGAGGGGAGTGGTCAGGACAGATTTTTCATTCAAAATTTCATTCGAAGGCTAGGGGGGCAGCTGTATTAATTGATCGGAATACACCATTTACGATGACGAGTGTGGACGCTGAACCTGCTGGGTGTTATTTTATTGTCGTTGGGCAACTTTATACTTTTCTGGTCATTTTGGCCAGTGTTTATGCACCAAATTGGGATGATTCGATGTTCTTCACAAATTTTTTTTCCTGCTTACCAAATATGGCATCGCATTACCTTATACTGACATGAACTGTAGTCTTTCCCCTGTGCTGGATCATAGCTCACCTAGATCCTCGTCCCTGTCTGGGGCGGCACATTCTATTCAGCTCTGTGGCGTTTTTGCAACCCGTCTTCCAGGAGCTACTCCTTTTTCTCCTCGGTTCATAATACATATTCCCGTATAGACTATTTCTTTTTGGAAAAAAGAATGCTTCCCCTCATAGCCAGATGTGATTATGAACCCATAGTTATTTCAGATCACTGTTCCTTGACTATGAGAATGCGCATCCCGGATACACAATCCAATTATCACCCTTGGAGACTTAATCCTCTGCTCCTGTTGGATGATGTATTTACTAGTTTTATTGCATCTAAAATTTCGTTTTTTTTTAGATTTCTCAAACACCTGGGATGTCCTCCCTGACGATTTGGGAGTCGCTGAAGGCATATTTACGAGATCAGGTCATCTCATACTGTGCTAATCAGAAGAGAGATTTTGGGAAGAGGCGTTTGTCACTGCTTACAGAGTTTGACCTTTTATCAACAAAACAGGCTGAGTATCTTATCTCCAAATAACAATGCGGGTTTTATGAGCATGGGGAGAAGGCTGGATGGGTTCTTGCCCACCAGCTAAGATGGAGGACTGCTAATCTGTCCATCGCTGAAATATATGATGAGCAGGGCTAAAAAAAATACGGATAATCATAATATTAATTCCAGCTTTCAACCTTTTTATATGATCCTATACAGCTCCAACCCAGCTGTAGACCCTTCTCCATTGGAAGACTTTTATAAGACCCCGAGTGTTCCGTCCTTAAATCCAAGGGAGGCTGCACGGTTGGAGGAGGACCTCTCGGTTGGGGAAATAGCATCGGCGATTGGTTCCATGCAAAGCGGCAAGTCCCCAGGACCGGATAGCTATCCAGCCGATTTCTATAGAAAGTTTTCAAGGCAACTCTCCCCTTTGTTATTGTTGGTCTTCAGTGAGTCTACTCTGCGTGAAGCAGTTATCTCCCTACTCCTTAAGAAAAACAAGAGCCCTCTTGAGTGCAGCTCTTACCGTCCAATTTCTTTATTAAATACCGATGTTAAAATCCTAGCTAAAACTTTGGCACGTCGCTTGGAGGTAGTTCTTCCATCCATTATATCACTGGACCAAACAGGTTTTATTAAGAATAGATACTCTTTTTTCAACATCAGACGCCTTTTCAACATCCTCTACAGCCCCTCCCCACCTGGTACCCTGGAAGTGGTGCTTTCACTCGATGCTGAAAAGGCATTTTACCAAGTGGAGTGTGGCTAACTTTTCAGCATGCTGGAGAGGTTTGGACTTGGTCCTAGGTTCGTATCATGGATCAAACTTCTATATACGTCTCCGAGGACGGCTGTTTGTACTAATACTAAAAAATGCTTCGAGCTCCAGTGGGGTACAAGACAGCGATGTCCTCTATCACCACTGCTATTTGCCACTGCGATGGAGCCATTGGCTGTAGCACTAAGACAAAATACTGACATTAGGGGATAGAGCATAAAGATTCTTTGTACACGGATGACATGCTTTTGTTCATTTCACAGCCCCTTAGAGTCTATAGTAATGACCCTACTCGAGGCTTTCGGTACAATATCGGGCTATAAGGTCAATATTCAAAAAAGTGAGCTGATGCCTGTTGGGAAGGGGGCTCTCCAGGTACACCTGGACTCATTTCCTTTCAAAATTTGTCTAAAGAAATTCAAATATCTCGGGGTGTGGGATACGCATAGTTATAAAGATCTATACCTTGCTAATTATCAGCCCCTATTGTCCAATCTGAGGCAAGATATTGAGCGGTGGGATTCCCTGCCTCTCTCTCTGGGGGGCAGAATCAATGCTATAAAGATGAATATGCTGCCTAAATTTTTATGTTTTTCAGTTCTTCCAAGTGTTTCTTACAAAGTCCTTCTTTTCAAAACTCAACAATCAGATATCATCCTTTATCTGGAACAAAAAACCACCACGGATCAAAAGGTATATATTGCAGAGACCTCGAGTGAAGGGAGGGATGGCACTCCCAAACTTCATGTACTATTACTGGGCGGCTAATATAAGATCACTGTTGTACTGGATGGGGGAGAGTGTGGCAGCCCCTGTATGGACAATTATGGAGGGGTATCCATTGCGTCCACCTCCCCGGTGGCCCTACTGTGTGCTAAATTACCATTCGCACAATTTCTGTCTAGCTTTACCTCTAATCCAGTTGTTATACACTCAATCAAAATTTGGAATCAGTTTAGAAGATCTTTCTCTCTTGGGGGTTTGTCACTCATGGGGACAATTGCAAATAATCATCTGTTTATCCCATCTTTGTTGGATAAGTATTTTGTCACTTGGTCTGGAAAGGGGGCTGTCTTACTGTCTGATCTCTATGTTGAGGGCGTTTTTGGCTCGTTTGAGCAGCTAATGCATTAATATGACAGTCACAGATCACATTTTTATAACTATTTGCAGCTTAGAAGCTTTGTGGCCTTACATTCGGACTCCTTCCCTTTGTGCCTTTCCGATTCTCTCTTAGATGCAGTTTTTAAATGTAAACTGGCTAGGAAGCAGACAATAAGGGTTATCTATTACCTACTATGACCTGTCTATGACAAATCTATGATAAATCAGCATGCATGATTTGTCGTCCCTAGAACTTCTTAAGAGTAAATGGGAGACGGACTTAGGCGAATCAATTTCTGATACTGATTGGCGCATGGAAATCAAAGGGATTTGTAAGAATTCCATGTAAGAATTCCATGTCCTTGTAAGAATTCCATGTAGACATATTTGGCAGTAGTTCAGATTTTCCTTGTCCTGTAACAGCTCGCTGACCAGAGAATTCAGAAAACTTTGACAGGGGGAGGCCCTATATTAGTTCTGGGGGTTAAATACCCTAACAACCTCACATACCTGGATATGTCCCTCCATGGCCCATCAGAACCGCTCCCTCTTTGTCTGCTTGGTCTTTATAATTATTCACAGATCAGGCCTATTAGCACGCTGTGACTGTGGCTGCCCAGTCCACCTGGCACTCTGTGGGGGGAGGCAGGCCTCCACACTTGCCTTCCGTGCCTCCCTCGCACTAGGAGTGGCCCAGGCTCCATTCATGGATGCCTGGGCAAACTTGACATGACGGGGTAGGAACTGGCTGCCTTTTTACATGGCTTGAAAGGCAAAGCTAGCCCCCCCCCTAAATTACCTGTTATTGATGAAGAGAGGTGGCTCACAAGTGCCTCCTCCACCTTTGGCATGCTCTTAATAACAGTGCTTTTCACCCCCCACAATGGCCGAATAATCAGACGTCACTGTGTTATAAATACAGTTACTGTATGGTTTTCCCCAGAAGCGTGATATTTCATCATGCACTTCTGGAAAAAAGGAAAGTTTGCTGCTATGTAAAGGAGATTTATTTTTATTTGGAAGTAAGTGCTCACCTAGCCTGCTACGAGCCACTTTTTCTTCCCCAGGCCAGTCTAGATTTAGTTTTTCAACTGCCCTAGTAATAACTTCAAGCAGCTCTTTATATGCTTGAGAGATGCTCTCTGTTTATGGTGCAATGGCACCCCTACTGCCTCCTCAGTGTCAGCAACGATGTTTTGGTCTTTCCATAGCGCATGGAGGAATTGTGACATGAGTTCTAATATCTGCCAGACAGCCGGCCCTGGAAGACAGAGCAAGAGATAAACCAGCTTATTCTCCAGCTTATAACTCCTCTTCCAGATCAATATGCGATCCCACGGACCTGAGCCGGCTGGCTGCATCGGAAGCGGCTGGCCCAGATCCGCGAGGCTCTGTGGCTGGCCCAGATCCGTGAGGCTCTGAAACCCAACTCCCTTCAGCCAAGAAGAGAGCGAGTGGTGAGCGGAGCTGCCTGATTGTAAGGCATTCACAATACACACAGTCAGACCCCTCGAGGGATGTTGTGGCATACTCCACCCCCAGACACTTCATACAGAAAGTGTGTCTCCCCTTCCCCCTGTGATGTAGTGGGAGCAAGGTATGACACTTCCTGAATTCTCTCTTTTTTTTAAACGGATTTTTCTCTCTTTTTTAAAGGGATCTTTTTTAAAAGATAGAGAGGAAATGAAGAGTCTTTTTGCAAGCATTACAAAAATGACTGACATGCAGTCTCACTGAAGATAATAACGCTGATGGCATGGTTTACAGTTGCCATTTTTATATCATGCGACTCATTTAATTGACACGCCAAATGATTACGGAAGGCCTATAAGTAGGCATAGTGTTAAACAACCTTCAGCTGACGGTCATATAGAAGGATGCTTCCCACAGTGTGAAGCTCATCATGCAAAGTTGAGATCCCTTTAAAAGAGAACAGCTTTAATTATTCTAATTGCAACCCTAATTCCGAAAAAGTTGGCACAGTATGGAAAATTCGGAAAAATAAACAAAAAGAAAATTCATTTCACTATGTACTTCATTGAAAACAAATTATTAACACATTATTTGGTGTTTTAATATGAGAATATATTTTTGAAAATATACACTCATTTTAAACCTGATGACTGCAACACACTCAAATGTTTTATTTATTTATTTTTTTACAGTCAACTGTTTACCAATGTGTTACATTAACTCTCTTTTAATAACACTTTTTAAGTGATTGGGCACTGAAGACACCAGTTGGTTAAGTTTAGCAAGCAGAATTTCCCCCATTCATCCATTGTGCATTTCTTCAGCTGTACAACTGTACACCTAGCCTTTGTTGCCTTGTTTTGTGCTTCATAATGCGCCACACATTCTCAATCGGAGACAGGTCAGGACTGCAGGCTCAAAGTTGTGCTCAAAGTGTTGGATTATCGGAATGTTCTTCTCAAGAACATTTATTTGTTGATGCATTATTATTATTTATTTGTTGGTGCATCTGTTGGCAGATTGGCAAGCCTCGACCCATCCTTGCTCTTGAAGGACTAGGCCATTTTTGGAGGCTCCTTGGAGGAAACTATGATTAGACAATTACCTCATCTGTTTCAAATCACCTTTTTATTTCAACTTGTCACATCGCTGTTAGTCCTAAATAGCCCCTTCCCAACATTTTTGGAATGTGTTGCATACATCAATTTCAAAATAAATGTTTACCTTAAAAACTATGCAGTTGATTGGTTGATTATGTAAAACATAAAATACCTTGTCTTTATATGTTTTTTTGTTTATATACAAGCAAAAATACATTTACAAATCACTCCACTTTGTTTTTATTAGTATTTTCCATACTATCCCAACTTTTTCAGAATTGGGTTTGTATTCAGCAAATCAAGAGTAGTGTTGGTCTTCCTCGAAACTGGTGTCAAAAATGAACAATACACTTAGTCATAATTAACAATCCATTAAAAGTCAGAGAAGAGAAACTTGCAGCAACATTAGACAGAGAATTCATTCTGTATCTCCTGGTTATATAGAAGTAAACAGGGCAAGATTATTGGCCAAGGTACATCTTCATACTGTATATTGTATACACTTCATGTAGCAAACAGAAAGAAAAGGGTGGTTGAATCAAATACATTTTTACTTACATTGTTACATAAACTCACTTGGTGTCTAATCAGCAGTTAGTTGAACATAGACCTATGCGAAAATGCAATTTAGAGCTTCTAATGTAATCACACTGTGTTGACCCCTAAGCCAGATTACATATTTCTTAACATGCAAAAGCACATACAAAAGAGTTTTCACCCAGTAACGGTTCAAATTGCTTATACGTTTCTAATTTCACTGGCACATTTAACTGCCTTTTATGCTGTCTAGGATTGAAACTCATGCTAGATAATGTCTTAAGTAGGCTCTTTGGCATTCAACATGCTCAGCTGGCAAGAATAGTATTCATTTGTCAAAGCTGTCAAGTTCACACAGTGAATGCTTGCACAAGTTCAATTTAAGAGCACATACCACTTTACACACTGTTTAAAAGCCACTTACAATGCACATACAACCTTAAAACAACTTTCCAGGAAATTGCTGCTCTTTCTTGTATATCCCAGCAGATCATATTGAGTAGTGAAATTAGAAGAGGAAACATAGATATACACAGGAGAGCCTTAATGTTTGACAGAATGAGAAGTCAATGGGAGTCTTTCCCATTTCGTTCCACTGAGCCATTGTGGGGCCATTTGTTTCCCGGTGGACTACAAGTAATGTGCAATCAGGGGCCTGCACAAGAGAGCCTAAATGAATAATGCACTTAATGATGTTTGCACTCGAAAATGAAGCAGATATGGTGGCTTTGCTTTCCACACGCAGGGGGTCAAATTACAATATATGCATGCATGGCATACACAACCACTCCTTCAGTTTACCACAAGGTAAACAAAGTCTTTAATGTCAATGCTGGATTGAAAATAGTCAAACAACTAAACGTATCCAGGCAACAGCAATGCTGAGGTTGAAAACTGACATGGATGAAGGGAAAGGTAATGACTAACATAAAATATGCCTGGAAATAATACAAAGTGCCATATAATGTAAGCAAGTGTACATAATGTTTTAAAAAATCCCCAAATCAGTGTCAGTGCACTAAATAAACTCAAATAATATTTGATTCTAAGGTGGTCCTTTTCCAATGTGACAGATTTGAAGGAGGAGCTATTCAAGAATACTGAATGAAAACCAAGTATATAAAATGAAATTTGGAGAATCGTGAATGAAACCACAAAATATAAAATGGAAATTTAAAATGCTGAATGAAGCCTGAGAATATAAAATGAAAATGTCAGAGTACTAAATGAAACCCGAATATATAAAAGATAGCGGGAGGCAAAGAAGCTCTTACAGAGTGATGTATCAATCATTCACAGTACACACTCTATACTGAGCAAGACTTATTTTATCATGCAGACAATTTGACTCACAGTTGAGTCACCATTGGTCTGTGCCCTATTGTTCATCCAAGCCACCAGTCTGAAGGTACAAATGCATTACAGTACACCACTCAGGAACCAGGGATCAATTTTTTTAAATATGCAAAGGCTACAGTAATCTTTTCAATAGGCTTTTGTATCACTGAGCTACACGTTCCAAGGTTAATCTATAAATGAAATGATTGACAATAATGAACAGTGTGCCTTACTCTCAGTACATATCTCCATAGCAGCAGAAGAAGTTTCAAATTATCTTGTGGACTTCATTAGCACATGTTCTCTGAGCAGGCCACTTAAAACATCTTTGCTTTCATGAATCAAGGGAAGATCTTATTTGTCTACTAGTAGAAGACTAGAAGTTGAATGCAGATTTGTAAGAAATGTAAAAAAATCAAACAAACAAACAAACAAACAAAAAAAACAACATAATTTCCCAAACTCCTTAGTGAACTATACTTAAAATGCCTGCCATGATTTTAATGGGGGACTTGAATGGTTCATGGAGCAGATTTGATACAGAAATACTGAATCAGGCCTTACAGGCTTATTTGATTAGTCATTGTGCTTTCAGTAGGAGGCCTGACAACACACATATGTCTTATCTTGTTTAAAGGCACTCTGAACACGTCCCAATGCTTAGGAATGTCTCATTATCACTATGAAATTTAGTAATTGAAACTATATTCATAAAGTACGGAAGCCAATTACTGGAGCGTAGTGGTAGGAGGCGAAATATTGCAGGGCGATCAAAAGCACACAGTGAAAACGCTAAAGCTTCAGTGTAATACATATGCTGTTCAAAGTTATGGATATGTTTCACTCTACTTTTATTGTACAAGTTACTGTGATTTCTGTTTCTGCTTGTTTTTTTTTTTAATCTTTAATTGATACAGCTCAAATGGTACTGTTCGAGAAGCTGTATATTTTACCACAACACTAACATACAGTGCCTTGCGAAAGTATTCGGCCCCCTTGAACTGTTCGA
>JAFFST010049448.1:32763-42892 GCA_022414735.1 Noturus placidus
TACCATTGGTGTGTGAGTGTGCTCTCATTTGTAAGTCGCTTTGGATAAAAGCGTTTGCTAAATGAATAAATGTAAATGTGTGTTTATACTGAATATGTTTTTACATGTCCTGTGTGTTTAAGTGACTTCTTATGTGGGGTCATCTATGATCTGTGTATGTTCATGTGAGTATATTTATTTATTTGCTTGTGTGTATGTGTTTGTCTATTTTATGTACCGTGTGTGTATGCTGATGTGATTTTGTGTGTAATTTTTTGTATGAGTGAATGCTTATGTGGTATCATCTATAATTTTTGTGTTCATGTTGTGTTTATACTGTGCTAGTGAATTCAGCTTGGATTGTGTGTGTGTGTGTGTGTGTGTGTGTGTGTGTGTGTGTGTGTGTGTGTGTGTGTGCATGTTGCCTACTGTATTCTGGATGATTTTGATTGGGTGCTGAGCAGAATACTGGTGGCTTGACCCACATTTTATACTGCGACACACAGATCATAAAGTTTAGATCAAAAAGCTCCACTGAACTCTTTCACTGCTAAAAATAAACCCTGAAAAAAGCACAACTCCCTTTCATCGTTTCTTCCTCAACACCCGATACTGAACTGAATGTAAGGTCCACTTTTTGAATATAGATATTCCAACTGCCATGTTTGATTGTTACACTATTTTAGTTCTCTATCGGTCTTGAAACTCGCAGCACCCAGCTTTAACTAATTGGCTCTCATTCTGGCGGGTGTGCTGGTGTGTATTTCTCTCTTGGCTGTTTAGAGTGTGAAATGTGTTCTGATCCGGCAGGCTGAACACATCAATTACCTGCGCGCACAGCGTGCAGAAACAAGTGCTTCCCATTAACCCGGCTGCCGGAACATGGCCAGATTGAGTGCTAGGTCCATCTCTAAAACGTTATCCCCTGATGTGTGCTTTCTCAGGCAATAGGCAGATTTTTTGTCTTCTACAGTAAAATCTTTATCCTAAGTAGATCAAAGACGTGAGCTTGCGGAGTGTGAGTGCGTACTTGACTCACCGGTATTCCTTTACATCTAAGTAGAGAAGCTGTCATACTTGGCAAACTAGAGATTGACATTGATACACAAATATATGACAGAGTTCACCTCTTCCTGAACCACAGGATGGCAAGCAAGCTGCTGGGAGCACTGCTGTGGAACGTGTGGGCTGAATGCTTGAGGGCAAAAAATGCAGTTATGTGATCTTTTACGCTTTACATATTTTATATGCTGATGCTTTAGAAGCCCCTTTTAGTTTTGGTTCCCCTTGGTCATTTCATGGAGCTTTGCTTTCATTCTGTATGTGTAATATTATCTAATACTGATCGATACTTATTTTAATACACCCTTGTTGAGTTCTTCTTCATTTTAATGAACCCTTAAGTTCTCTTCACTAATACACTTGAGCGATTTTTTTTTGATGACCCCTGAAGTGAGCACAATTGTTCCTTCATTTACGAAATAGCAGGAAATTGTGGTAAGACATAACATTAACATATAACAAATACAAGCAATTTTGAGGTTTTTATGAAGCCAATTGGGGCGGTAGACTGTTGCCACTGCACAGCTTTAGGGTCCTCGATCCTGAGCTCAGGGTAATGTTTGCATGTAGTTTTGCACCTTCTTCTAAATCGACATAGGTTTCTTCAAGATTCCTTTAGTTTCCTCTCATCTCTCAAAAACATGCTGTTAGGTGAATTGGTGACTAAATTGCCTAAAGTGTGAATGAGTGTATTAAATGGTAAATGGCGCACTTATATAGTGCTTTTATTCAAAGCACTTTACACTGTGTCTCATTCACCCATTCACACACATACTCACACACCAATGGTAGCAGAGCTGCCATGCAAGGTGCTAGCTTGCCATCGGGAGCAACTTGTGGTTCAGTGTCTTTCCCAAGGACACTTCGGTATGTGGAGTCATGCGGGCCAGGAATCAAAACACCAACCCTACGATTAGTGGATTAGTTGACAACCCGCTCTACCACCTGAGCCACAGCCGCCCCATGTCTAATCCGTATTATGTCTAATCCGGAGTGAATCCGCCCACCTTGCACCCAATGTTCCTGGTATAGGCTCATCACAACCCTGACCAGGATGAAGTGGTTCCTTATGATGAGAAAATGAATGAATGAATGTAACAAACTGGGATTTTCCAACCAATTTCAACACATCAAAACATCATATTATAAGGGTCTATGTAACGTTTTGTACAGTACAGGTCTTCTGTATTCACAATGCATACAAAATTCTGACACATTAGCAATTCTTCAGTGCAGCAGAAAGCTAATATGATAGCTGACATTGACACTAAGCGTTAGATATTTCTGTGTCAGGTATTTCCCCCCGAGCCGACATGCCTAAGCTGCCTGTAGCGCAACAGCAAGCTTTCAGGTTGACGTGACTTTGTTTACTTTGCCATGTGTGTTTTGTTTTGGTTTCTGTCCTGTCTCCACACTGTTTTGTGATTGGTTGTTTATGTGTCATCATTGTCCACAGCTGTTTCTGATTCCCACTTTGATTAGTTTGTTCATTTATACTATTGTGTTTCTGTATTACGTCACAAAGTATTGTGTTTGGTGCATTGCTGCTTGTGCCGTATTGTTTCGTATCTCAGTCTTATGGTTTTTGATCTTGTTTTTTTGTGATTCAGGTCTGTTTTGCCCATTTCGGACTACTTTTTTGCTAATAGTTTTCGATTTGTCTGCCTGACTCGCAATAAAGCCTTTTACTGCAGTTGCATCGATCTGCACTCGCGATTCTGACATTAGCTAAGTACATGCAATGTGCTAAATATAATAAACTGTCCAGTGTAACCAGGGATGGAAGGCTCAGCTAGCAGATCACTCTAGTGAAATAGGTTTTATTTGAAATCTTAGAGAATACATTCAGAAAAATAATAAATAAATGATAAATAATAAATTGTGGAAAAGCATTATGACCATAATGTGGTCTTAATAGGCTCAAAAGATCACACAGCCACAGTTGGAAAGGGGTCAAATATTCAGCTGGAAAAGTAAAGAATGTGCAGGACCTGGGGGATTTTCTGGAGAACAGTGGGCAGTTTATCTGCGCAGGACAAATAAGGGACTCATGAACAACTATCACAAAACATAAACACAGTCATGGATCATCCAGGTAACGACACAGAGGATTAAGAATCAAGCGTATGTAAACTTTTAAACTGGTTCATTTGTGTAAATTCAGTTATTATTGTGTCGTGGACTAGATATAAATATCCATTATGTGAAATAGCATATTCAGTACTAAATAAAAAACAAAATGCAATTTTATGGTCCCTCTTATAAAAAAAACAAAAAAAAAACTATTTGACAGATTCTACAAGGCATATGTAAAATTATGACCTGAACTGTAATATTAAGTTAACTTTATTGTGTAGCTTTACTACCCTACATTGCTAGCTAGGATGAATTTTCGCATACTAGCAAAAAAATATGTCTGTACATACTTTAAAACAAGACCTTAGAAATTAAAGAAGTCACTTTACCTTGCTGAAGAATACAGGTTGGACTGATCAGCTACTAGCTGCCTAAACACCGGCAGAGTTGATCAAACTGTAGATCATCTTTAGTGGCTGGTAAGTGCTGCTAGAAAAGAAAAACAATATGTTAGTTTCTTAATTACCTGTCCTAATGCTACATTGTACAAGTGGTTTTTAAGCAAATAATACAACGGTGAGGAAAACATGTACTGATCAGATGCTCTACCAGAAGATGGCTGACCAGCTCAGTCTGTGTTCTGGCATCTAGTAGCAAAATTATTTCAGCATAGAAAATGGCACAACTTCGAAGTTGTAACAGAATATTGCCAAGGGCATGTCAAAAGCTATACTCAAGCAGGAGTCTCCATTATTAATGTGTTGTGTGTGTATGTATTTTGAAAGTAAAACAGACAGAATATTTTGGCAGTCTTGACCAGGCTGTAGTTGAAGTTCTGGCCCACTGTGATGACATTCGTTTATGTCAGTCTTGATCCATTTACAGTTCAGTATGCCAGTAACATTAAACTAATATACTACGATTATTCTGAAAGACTCAGGTATCGATCGCACTCATCTTTAAGCTTGACGAATAACATTCTCAAAACCTCAGTATCAGACAAGTGTAACCTGAACCCTAATATGGATAGTATGGGTATGGCTGCCTTACCACTTATATGACTCATGTAACAAAGATGAATAATATCTGAAATACGAAGTCTAGCATAAAAAATTGTAATCATTGCTTTTTATCAGCTCAAGCGAAGCTGTTTACTCTGTAGTAAGATATACAGTGGTGTGAAAAAGTGTTTGCCCCCTTCCTCATTTCCTGTTCCTTTGCATGGTTGTCACACTTAAGTGTTTCGGAACATCAAACCAATTTAAACAATAGTCAAGGACAACACAAGTAAACACAAAATGCAATTTATAAATGAAGGTGTTTATTATTAAAGGTGAAAAAAAATCCAAACCATCATGGCACAAATCTTGGTATAATATCTTGCAGTCCAGTTTTGACAGGTCACATCTGCTGATTGTAAAGCTGTTATAGCAGCAACCTTTTATGAGGCTTGGGAATAAACCTTTCTACTGAAGACTTAAAATCTGATAAAGCTGTCCTCAGTGAAAATAAGATCCACAGATCCTAACCAGCATATATATATATTTTTAAATAAAATCGATCTTTCTCTTACATAACACTCAAACCTTTTGGCCGATAATGTAATAAGGCCCTCAGGTGTTGGACTGAAGCTCTGACATGTATGTCACTTTAGTAAGCTCAGCTTTCAATTTTTATATATAAGATTTTATAAACTTAATTGTAGTTTTAACTGTAATTTTCATAGCCTTCATTTACATATTGGTACATGAGTGGCTCTTGCCTGCTATATGTTCAAGCCTAACACAGATTTTCAGCTACACTTCTTTCTTAAAAAAAAGAAAAAAACTCCAGCAACATAACAAAGTAGGAAATTGCTTAACAAGATATTTTACAAGATTGAAGGTGACATAAAACACCAAATTTATATACTGATTTTATATTTCACAATATATAAAATTTTCATATCAAATTGTAACATGCAGTTCTCAATAGTGTTCTCAGAACTTTTCTTATTTTTGTCCACAACTATCAGCTGTTTGTTTGTTAAACAAAAAGAGAATACACGTATCATTAAGTCGAGGTAACAAACGTGGATAATAGCTCTGTTTATGACATGGTTCATTTTTTAAACACCCAACTGAACACTGTACTTCCATATTTGAAAAAAATCTATTCATGCATACCAACTGTTCACCGGTACAAACATGATCGATCAAGCTGGTTCTTCAAATCTGGCCTGCGAGGTCCACTGTCCTGCAGAGTTTACACCGAACCTCAAGCTCACAATTTTTTTTTACAACAGAATGCTACTATAGAGAAGTTATTTCTGTCAAAATTTCAGGTTTGTATAACCAGCGATATTCAACCCGAAATTGAGGGAATATTTTTCAAATGGCACTTTCTCACCCCCCCCCCCAAAATAAATAAATAAATAAATGAATAAAAGAGAAGTATCAAATCTGAAATGTTCTGCATGCACCCTATACTTACCTATCTACTCCCTAAAAATGAAGACTGAGACTTGAACTCTTCCCATTATAAACTGAGACTAAATGTGGAACTGTGAGCAATCTTGAGCATTACATTTGGACTTAAGATCTAAGGTTAAGAAACATGAATGGGTAAAATGTTTACATATGTCCATGTACCTTGTAATGTGCTCTAGGGATCAGTTTTTGTTCCAAGAACCTAGGATCATCCTGAGCTGAGATATTGACGTTAAAATAAACCTGGTGGTTTTGCTATGCCAATACATAGAGGTGATCAATCAAAGCAATTAGGAAAATTAAAAATGGTTGAGAAACCTGCATTGGACCACTTGAGATGGAATGTATTTTATCTATTTATATAAAGACAAATTAATCAATGAATGAAGACAGAACACCAGGATACACAAACCATGAATGACAGGACCGGACACAGAATCAAAAGAATACTCATAAATCAAATGAAGACTTAAATATGTGACATGAACTATGTTTGGTAATTTGGGACATCCTGAAAGTGATTCAAATAAGGTTTCCAAGGTAAGGCAAGGAACCAGCTGAAATCTGTAAGTATTTCCCAAGTACTTCCCATCTGTAAGCTTTCCCAAGATCTTCACAACCTTATTGTTGCAAAACATATTGATGGAATCGGACACATACGTATTTTAAAACTTCTGAATCTTCCAGTAAGCACCATTGGGGCCATTATCCACAAGTGGAAGCAACATCACATCAACCGGACATGCACAGAAGCACCTCGCAAGATTTCTGACCAGGGAGTCAGAACAATAGTCAGAAGAGTTGCCCAAGAGCCAAGGACCAATCAGAAAGAGGTCCAGAAACACTTGGATGCAGCTGGTGCCGTTGCCACAGAGTAAACAATAGGCAATGCACTCCACTGCTCACGCTCACCCCGCAAGATTCCATTACTAAAGAAAAGGCATGTCGAAGCTCGTTTAAAGTTTGCTACAATTCATTTGGACAAGCCTATGAAATACTGGGAGAGTGTAGTCTGGTAAGACGAGAGAAAAATGTTACTTTTTGGATGTCATACTACACACCATGTTTGGAGATGAAATGGTACAGCACATAACCCTAAAACACTATACCGACAGTGAAGTTTGGAGGTGAAGCATCAAGGTGTGGGGCTGTTTTTCATCACATGGTACTAACAGACTTCATATAATTGAAGGAACTATGTTGGATCTCCTTTACTGGGAGATCCAAAGCCTATAGCAAAGGAAACTCTCAATTGGTTTTAGAGAAAAAAAATCAAGCCGTTTGAATGGTCCAGTTAATCACCTGACTTGAATCCAATTAAACAAGATTTAAAGACAATATGTTTAGAAGAATGGGCCAAAATCACACCTAAATACTGCGGCCCATTCATTTCTTCATACAGGAAGTGTCTTGAAGCTGTCATTACAAACAATGGCTTCTAGACTAAGTATCAAATACATTTCAGTTAGCGTGTTCAATACTTTATTCCACTTTATTACACATAACTTTATTTATGGACTTTAATGTTGTGAATTCTTCATATTACCAGATTGCTTGAGTTAATACTGATGTCTGATAAACATTTCCTGTGAATACGTGATGTCCTGATGTACTCTACTGAAACAGGTGTAATTTAACAGATGATCATCTGGAAGGTATGGTACAGTATATAAGCTCAGTTTAAGCATCTGATAGACCAGGACAATCACAAATCTCTAAAATTGATCTCTGAGCTATTATTAATATTCCCCCACAAATCTTGTACTTTATAAAAGAAAAATTTAAAAAAATCCATAAATGAATATAGCGCTTTTTACAATGGTACATTGTCTCAAAGCAGCTTTACAGAAATATAATTTTTTTTACACCAATGGTAGCAGAGCTGCCATGCAAGGTGCTAGCTTGCCATTGGGGGCAACTTAGGGTTCAGTGTCTTGCCCAAGGACACTTCGGCATGGGATCACCCGGGCCGGGATTCGAACTGCCAACCCCACGGTTAGTGGATTAGTGGACAACCCGCGCTACCGACTGAGCCACAGCCACCCATAAGAGAGATCAAAGGGGGAACAATGAAATTCCGGCAGAAAATTGAGAAGAAGCAGAAGAAGGCACTTAAACAGGCTGTGCACACTGTTAAATTGAGCAGTCAGCAGAAACAGAGCTGTTCCCACCAACATGCACGGTATGAACAACGAGTCATCTAGGGTCATAGTAAGAAAGGAAATGCTAGATGAACTTTAAATGAACCATATGTGTGTGTCATAGCAGTGCTGTGCCCAGGCAGCAGTGGAGGACAATGAGAACATCTTCACTGAGCTGATCAGCTCCATGGAGAAAAAACACTTGGAGAAAACGGAGCTGATCAGAGCTCAGGAAAAAGCTGAGCTGAATCGAGCTGAACAACTCCTGGAGAAACTGGAGCAAGATATTGCTGATCTTAAGAGGAGAGCTACTGAGCTGGAGGAGCTTTCACAGACACATAATCATATCCATTTCCTCTGGATAGCAATCACTATCTGGTTCAATTCAAAGTTAAGAATAGATGTTGTCACAAATTAGCTTTGAAGAAATCTGGGATTTGGGAAAGAATAGATTTAATGAGTTAATGAGCAAACCAGAGATGATAGTGGCAGAGAAACCCTGAGAGGAACCAGATGCAAAAAGGAACCCATCTTCTTCTGGGTGACACCAGATAGAGGGATTATAACTCACTACAATATGCAGGTGTAGAAGAGTGTTGAAGAGTGCAAGAGTAGAGGTGTGTTTATTGTAAATAAATAGCGTCATAGGATGAAAACAGGGCAGTCCATTATGATTACAGCAGCAGTTCTTACCTACAGTATAAAGGTGAGACTATTGACTGAAGAAAGGGTGAAACCTTGGCATAAATTGTTTATAGCAAGTGTAAAACTTCAGTGTATCCACACAGGACCATACACAACAATAGAAGATGACTCACAAGTGCAGACGTAGAGTATCCAGACATGGTTCTCACAAACTTTCTAAGATTTCTCTTCTAAAAAGTGCATTAAACAGCAATAAATGTCCCTGTCTGAGATCAGAAGTATGTCATTTGATCTTTATAATAATCAAATGACAGTAATTTGATCTTTGATCATTCATTCCTTTCATGAAGCATTCTCCTTCTCTGTAGAATTTCAAGTTTCTCTGTGACTTTTTTGCATGTATGTGAGGACTCACCCAGCAGCACTGTCAATCAACAGTGCAATCAATCTTGTTTGGTGGAGTGAGGAAATCTCTCTCAGATCTAAAAAAGACACTCAAGGAATTCTCTGAGCAAGAATTCAACAAACTCCCCCAACTTGGTAAGAAGAGCTGTCCTACTGGGAAATACAACGAAGGAGGCCTTTTCTCAGTCAGTGGAATGTTAAAGAGAACCATAAGACTTCATACTGTATATATAAATTCATTTATGATGTTCATTGTGATATATTGGCTTTGTTTACATGCACATCAATATTCTGATATTAATCAGATATTTGGCAATATTCTAATTAGTATTGAGTCATGTAATGATTGCTTCATTCAGAGTAAGACAATATTCTGATTCCCACCCCTGGAATATGCCTGTTGTAATCAGAAATTTGTTGCATGTAGCACCTTATTCAGAAAATCCACTGAAAGGAGATATATGCATATGCTCAGTCCACAAGGAATTAAGGTGCTAACAGATTCATAGCTGTAGGCTAGGTACTGTATTAGGAATGGCAACTCAGGCATACTTACAGCAACCATGTATGTAGAAATATTACGATGTCTGTACGCAACCCGAATATAAACCTTAAACGGAATTTGACGTGTACGTAAACGTAGTCACTGATACACGTATATAAAGAGATCAGCAGAAAAGGTAAGGGTAAAGGTTGCAAGTTTGGACACAACGATCAGTCCTGGCACCTGCAATGTTCCCCCTTCTTTCAGTCTTTCTGGCACATTGACATAAAGGCTGAACTTGAAGACACATTTCCCCACCAGAATAGGAGTGTACGTGGATCACAACACAGGAACTCTGTCCTTCTAATACATCTCTGACACAATGAGGCTACTTCACAGAGTCCACACCACATTCAGTCAGCCTCTATATGCTGGGCTTTGAGCTGGCACATTGTGTGATATGAAGTTATATGATCCAGAATAACATGCATGTGGTCTATTGTGGACAGTGATATTAGATGTAGATAAATAAATAATAAAACATGACAGCATGTGCCATAGGAAGATTATCATATTAACGATTATATGGTAAATGGTAAGGACTTATATGGCACTTTTTTAACCTTAATGGTTTCAAGGTGCTTTACACTGTGTCTCATTCACCCATTCGCACACTCACACACACCAATGGTAGCAGAGCTGCCATGCAAGGTGCTAACTTGCCATCGGGAGCAACTTGGGGTTCAGTGTCTTTCCCAAGGACACTTCGGAATGTGGAGTCACGTGGGCCAGGAATCGAACCAACAACCCTAAAATTAGTGGACAACCCGCTCTACCACCTGAGCTACAGCCTCCAACTATATATATAT
>JAFFST010049448.1:42912-54197 GCA_022414735.1 Noturus placidus
ATATATATATATATAATAAAATAATTATATTATTATGTTAAATAACAATATGTTTATTATTAGCATTTGATTATACGGAGCATCGGCCATACAAATCTCAGTTCATGTGTTACTGCCGAAATGACAACATATTCAAAATTTCACAATAATATAACACTGTAATTTAAATTACAGCTGGTTACACTAAATTACACTATTGCCAGTGCTGTGATAGAATATTATTCAACACCTTCTTCATCTTTAGTAACTGCTATATTCTGGTCAGTGTCTCAGTGGACCTGGAGACAATCAAGGGAAAAAAAAGCAAATAAACTTAAATAGGTTTTCTCTGATGCTGCAGTAAACTATTAAAAATTACAATTGGACTTGTTTTTATTCTATATGTTTTGATTCTTGATTTGAGTCCTAAGTGATCTTATATCACAATCTCCTATGACAAAGCAGACAATTCATGTTAGATATTAACCTGTAAACATTTTTTTTTACAGTGAATACTGTATTACTTGATTAAACTCTCTCTGATTTCTGCAGCAATTAAACCTTGACTGTAATTATTATTATAAGTATTACTCCAACAAGAAGTAATAATAACGTAGTCTACTGTTCTTACATTTTTGATGACTTTGTATAGTATATTTATAATGTTTATTAATGTGTAGGAAACCTAATTACATGTTTAATCACTTAAAAAGTGTTCCCTGAGCCACTGTGTTTGTGCTAAAAATGTTGTTTCCTTGTAGTTGCTTTGGTAATAAGTTAAAATCATTATTGTAAGTTAGAGAAAGATTTATTATTAGAAAAAATAGCTACCAATTTTATTGAATGTTATGCTGATTATATCACTGAATATATGCTAAATGCATAACATTTATATGAAAAGAAAAAAAAAAGAAAGCAGAAAATAATTTTTTTCAAATTGCATTGTACTTAAGTAGCACTTAAACTCTATCGCACGCATATAAATGTAGGATCTAAATATTAGTCATTTCCTGTCTTGTATATTCTTATGTCTAAGCAAAGAGATATTGCTATAATCTATATATTGTCTAAAAACACTACGTTTGATCATTTATGCCGTTAGCAAGGAGTGTATTTCTGACATGTCTACTGTCACATGCTAGGGTTTTTGTGGTAAAATTCTGTTTACTTTCCCTTTCTGCCTGCTAGGATTTTCTTGATAGCAAGGTTGGAAGCTCTGTGAATATTTCAATTAATCTGTGTATATGTGTGTGCATGTGTAAGAGGATAATCTCCCCAGTCTTAAAGTCTGGAACTGCAAGAGAATTAGAGGGTATCATATCATGCTCTTTAGCAAGTCTGCAATAAGGAATAATCATTTTATTGCTGTTTGTCTTGGTGGGTGCGGGGACGAGGGAAACACTCCGAAGCTGAAACACACTGTATCTAGGAAGGAATAATGCTGATGTTCACTCATTGGCACACCAAGGAAAGATTCTGGGGGTTGTGGGGGCTTGAAGAGCAGGATGAGGCATAAAGAATGGGGGGAGGGGTGGCAGAGTGGTTCCAGAGTGAGAAAGATGTAAACCCAAACCATGCTCTTGTTATGGCTAATATTTAAACATTTACACTCCCAGAGGCCTTATCGTACATGCAGGTCAATTAATCTTGAGCTTTACTCAAATACCTTGCTCTCACATTTCCATTATGCAAAGCACTACAAATATTCATAACTACACTTTTGTGTTTTGCATTTGATCACTCAGTTACAAGCATGGTTGCTCATAAAGACTGCATATTTTCAGCTGTTTTTCATGTCCTGCTTCTAAAGTGCAAATTACACTGTGCCTCATACTCCCAGCCACATTCAGGCATTCCTGCACTTAAGTTGACCCTGAAACAGTTAGGTCAGGTTCGTCTGATCTAAGGAGAATTTGTGAGATTGCAGTACAGAGATTTAGTAATTTTTGTCCTTTTTGTTCTTGACTAATGGAGATCGACGAGGCATTTCCTGAAAAACAAATCCTCGTAAAATGAACGTATTTGCACCAGTGATGGCTGGCGATAACATTGAATGGGATGGGTAAACAATATCTAATACTTATAAGAAACTCGGGGTTTATGAAACCTTTATGACAACTTAAGCCGGGTGCACACTGTGTGATTTTTAATAGTGCTTTACGAATGCTGCTTGTCAGGCTATATGAACATGATCCTCGCTTTAAGCCATGTCACACTGTAGGATCTCAGTTGTCATTAATGTAAGACTGTACGACAGTCAAGACATGAAATACGGACACACACAGACTCTTACAGAGTAGGAGAAGCCAGACTACAGGACTGTCCCTCAAATCTTCTGAAACTGCCAGAATTTAATTGAGGAAATTTTTTTTTTATCACAACAGCCATTAATCGGCTGTCGGAGAACATGTCAAACTAGGATTATAGGAATCTTTTAGGCTTCTCAAAATTTGTGTCAGACGATTAGATCGTGGCCAAAATCGCACAGTGTGAACTTGGCTTTAGTCCATTTTATACCAGACATCCCTGACAACCTCTTTAAAGTGCAGAGTACTTTTGGGTAAACATTTGATGTCACTGAGGCTCCATCACAGGTGGCTCCACTCTAGGTTTTTCACTCTAGTTCTCTTTACTGGTAACGTGTACTTTTGCTTCATGTTGCGTTCATCTGCAGTCCTCTTTGAACATATTGGAACTGCAATTCTTTTGTTTTTGCTATGCTTGTGCAGTGGCTCTGATCGATTTATCCTCTGTTCTCAGCTTGCTTTCTCAAAATGGCTTGCTTTTCTCCCATAGACAGCTCTCTGGTCTTCAAGTTGGTTAATCTTTTTTTTTTTAAACAAGATATGCAGTCTTCACAGGCAATCCCAGGGCTCAAACCAAGGGTGGACATCCAGAGCTATTAATTGTTTAAACAATCAATATATCATGTGACACTGTCAGTCAAACGTTCCATTATTTGTGCTCACTTAAAAAAATGGGTCAAGCAAAAGTTTCCCTGTTGTACCAAGTTGTTTAAAAAATCTAGATGTAAATATCAGGAAATGAAAGCTGATCTCATATTCATCTTTAGATCTCATATCCCAATGTCTTCAGTGTAGAGCAAAAACAATAGAACTGTCCCAATGCTTTTGGACGGGACTGTAGGTGAACATTACCTCTGTGAATTTACAAGCCTTGCACCAAACCTTGTACAAAACAGCATTATGTAACCATATTTTTCTCTTGATGTGTCATGCAAACGATCTGTTTAAGTAGATACCATTTCCATTCCCAACAAAATCACATTGATTTATATACTGTAGAATCTTTGCTGTTCAGAGTTTCTCTTGGCAAATCCCAGCATCTCTTCTCACACACAGAAGGAAGTAAGGGTCAGAGAACATGGGTCACCCTCTTGGGTTCCCCAGTAGCCTGTGTTTAAGGCTCTTGCTCAAGGCATTAGCGCCCTTAAGGATTTAAGCCCACAAGATTCTGCTCACATGGTGCAGATTCTAAACCACTGACTGCTAAAGCATGCATCCCAATGTTTACACCTTGTCTTACTTGAAGTTCGCTATTGCTGAGCTAGTGTTTCCTATTTTGGCATTTTCTATGCACTTCACTGTTACTTTTTGAGTATGGATTTAGCCTTGGTTACTGTCTACTGGTGCCACAAGCATGTCTGGATGTTAGGATCATGCCCGGATAAAGATGAAAACAAATACAGTTCAGTTGGGTCTTCTTCAGGAGGCCAAGTGAGCACCTCCTGTAAGATGTGAAAGAGAGCTTTTTTTTTTTTTTTTTTTTTTTTTTTCTTGTTTTCACTTTTAGTTTGACAAACAGCTGAGACAGTTAGAAGCTCCAGCTGGTGTTGCTTTGTTATAAAATATTTTATGAGCCTGCCCTCTCACCTGCTGTCATGCAAAACCTGTCAACTTTACACACAAACGCAAGAGCGAAGACAGGAACAGTGCAGCTGAGGTTATAAATACTTCAATAATACAGTGCCGTAGTGATTTTGTTATTCTCTCGGTTGAACCATCTCTTAGTACGGAATACTAAAATACAATTTGTTTTATTTATTTATTTACATTTTTGGACAGAATGTTGACGTATTGAAATTGCTAATCCATAGCTCAGTTAGATTTTTTTTCCCTCAATGAGCCAGAAACAAAGCTGAGATCCACATTGTGTACCTCCTCCACTCTCTTCTCCTTATTTTCTCCTCCAACTCCCCTCAACTTGCATTGATCCATATCAGTCACCAAGAGCTCAGTTGTTGATTTGTGCTCTTGGCCATTCACAGTCAGCAGAGTCTGAAGTCCTCAGGGGATTGGTTGACCAGATGCAGTACCAACATGTTTAGCTGTAAAACATCGTTCTAATTGTATTAATTTGAAGAGGGAATTGAATTTAGAGTCAGAGGTCGGCGCAAAAGCACTAAGGTGTGCACAAAGCCACAGGAGCGGGAAGACAGCCTCTGTTCTTCCCAGTTATTTGAAATCAAATACGAAATTAAACCAATCAATCAGATATAGTGGGTAGAAATCTGAGATAAGGTATTGAACGTTCTTAAATGGTCCAAATTATTAGTAATATTATTCTGTTTAACTGTTTACTCAGTGCAAATAAAGAAACCCAGAGGTGTGTAAATGATAAATTCATTAACTAGCACACTAGGCAAGTAAATCTCCAGTGGGATGTCCTCTCCTATATATTGGTTGCTTAGAAATCTATTTGATTAAGCTAAAAGTGGCAACTAATGTAATGTAATAAAAATGGTTGCAAGCTACTTACGTGGTTAAGTGCGAAAGGAAAGAAGTATATGGTTATATAAAATGTTGTGTTTGTTCTGTCAACAAAAGGTAAACAAGATGTTAGTGAATGCTACCTCAAGTCTGCCTAGTGTTTATATTTTATTTCTCTAGGCTCCAGGCTCCCAGTGACCTTGTGTAGGAAAAGTAGTACAGATGGATAGATGGAAGGATGTTTAACCACAGAATGCAGGACAGTTATATAATGGCTTTTTACTAGATTATTTTGTTTTGTCAGGGTTTCTATGGTTATCCAAGGTATTTTTTAAGTGATAATCTGGTTAAAATGCAGCATAATTATAAAACTGGGCTGAGTATTTATTACAGATGAAATGTAGTTGGTTATATTTAGTTACTATTTGAGTGAAGTAGCCTATTTACTTTGAGGTTAGTCATATTAATAATGTATATCCATGAAACTGGGTTGTAAGAAATGGGACAAGACTTTGATTAAGAGTGCAGATATGTTCATTTCTGACTACAAAAGCAACTGAATGAGAATGGGGAAAAAACCCCATGCTATAAGTTATGCTTGTGCTTGTGTAAAATAGAACCCTAGATATAGTGAAAAAGTCAAATCTTTGTCTATGAATGGCCATCTTTGTATTGTATCCTTGACATGTTGAGCATGTGCATTTACAAAAGTCATGTTTATCATCTCCATGTCACGGACATCTTAGTCTTTTCATCACACAGTTTTCTTTTGTTATTACTGAGCTGTGTTGTGGAAATCCCAATACACTTCTTGCCTGATCGCTCCTGTCTTGTCATGTCTAGTATTCTAGTAGCTTACAGTCAACTCCATTAAACATGGCTGAGTGACGCTGACCTGAATGACTGTAGTAGACTACAGAATACACACTACTGGATCAAGCTCCCTCAGAGGGGATGATAGAGGAATCGTGACAGTTGTGTCTACCTCTGACTGTGGTATTTGTTCAGTGTCTGAATTAGTGACCTTCCCCATCAGACACAATAGGAGCTAATGATTGTGTGAATGTGTGTGTGCATGGTGTCCTGTAATGGACTGTTGTCCCATCCAGAGTGCCTCTGAATGTTACTGGGATAGACTCTAGGACAAAATTTGAATTTGACCCAAATTCAAAACTTTATTATAATAATGAGCAATACAACAGAAGTCCAGAGCATCTTCATAAAAGTCACCTTCAGTTAATTGTTGTGTATGTGTATAAATTAGATTAGATCTATGGAGGGAAACTGTACCAGATGTTCCATTCCAGTGACAACCAAAGCCGAGAACCATTCTGACAGCCATTGCGTGATGCTTCCACCTGAGAGATGACTACATTGCCCCACCTCCTCTAGGCGGGTAGTCGGTCCACTGCACTGCTGTACTGCATCATGTAGACAAGGTCATTAAAGAACAAATCGATTGAGCATGCAAGTAGATGGTTGGATAATTCTTTCCAGTGTATAATACTTTCAATTTAGAGTTACATTTAATAAGATGGAACATCTGCAAAACTAATTATTTCCTCTTATCATTTAATGTCGTAAACGCTTTAAACAGTTGTTCCCTCATGGACAGTGGTGGCTCAACGGTCTTTTCATAGGGTCGGGGGTTCAAGACCCGGCACTACCAAAGCTGTCAGTGCTAGACCCTTGAGCAAGGCCCTTAACCCTATCTGCTCCAGGCGCACTGAATCATGGCTGACCCTGCAATCTCAACCCCAGCTTCCTAGCAAGCTGGGATATGTGAATAAAATAATTTCACTGTGCTGTAATGTATATGCAACGTGTTTATTAGAAGTCCTTGTTGCTTAGAAAATGAGCACATTAATATAAACCTGACTTATATTACAATAAGCACTGCTGTCAGAGCTGGTGAATCAACACCAATCAGATTCAAGAATTCAACAGCACTTTGGAATAAATAAAATCAGAAGCTTCATTTAATTTGTTTTGGTTCCCTTCAGGCTGGTCCTCGTGCTTCCTAGAGAGGAGTGGATGGTAAAGCTCTTTGAAATCCTCTTTGATCCCCCCCCACCCACTGCCCCCTCCTTACAGTTCTGTGTGAAATAGGGTTCAGTGGCTAAAAAAGGAGGTGTCCCATGAAGCCTTTGTTCCCTGTTTGATTATGTGCTGGCAGAAGACAATAGCAGTTTGGTGATCTCAGTCAGGATCAGCTTTAGGGTTTGGGGAGGAGTGATCCTGGCTGAACTCATTTCAAGCTTGATTTGCTTTGACAAATTCGAGCTGCTTAGATTAGCATTTATGTGAAGGTTCAAATCCATTATTGGCAACCTACCTAGTTTACGGATCAGCGTGAATTGCTCCTGAATGGGCAGATTTTGGGGGTAAACAACAGCTGGTGTACATATGGATTTACTCACTTCAGCAATAGTCATGGAAAGTATTAAGAGATGTCCAATTTCTTTAGCTCCCTGGTACCATAGTCATGGAGAAAATCCATTGTGACAGTACAAGCAGTTTTTGTGTGTGTGTGTGTTTTTTTTGTTTTGAGGCTGTCGGAGTATTTGTCATGCATTAGGGAAAGACATTTGGAGGAACTCCAGCTGGACCCATTCTAATTTTCTATTGCTTTTCTTTCCTGATTGAGACTTTATTTCTCAAGCACTGCTGCATGCCTAAACCAATTCTGCAATAAGTGTAGACTGGTTGGTTCTTGTTCCTTCATCAGATCTTGCCTCTTGGCACTGTTCATGCCTCACACCTCATTTTGAAGTGTAATTAAATCCTTAATTGAAGGCTAAACAATGCTAAGTGTTCAGTTGCATTAGGATGCTCTGCTTTTTGTTCTCCCTCATCTTCCACCCCCTGCACTCTGAGAATATTTGCATATTGAATTGAATTGAATATTTAAATTGGATCAGCATGGCTGGACATACACCTACTGTTTGATTGGTTGATTTTTCCATCCCCATCCTCCCAGATGTTCTATTTTGAAAAATGAGCATCAATGCTCCTTTCAAAACAAACTGGGGCATGACCAGCCTGTCAGGTCTACTTAAATATGGATATGATCACAACCACATGGGCTTGTTTGAAGGTATTTATCACATTTTATATAGATATACTCATGTTTTCAAAAAATTCAGTATGGATGCCTTTACTTCATTGGCTTATTCCCATCTAATTCAAACAGAATATCAATGCACACTCTGTATTCTCCAGATCTATACATGTTGTCTGGTTCCTTTCAAGGTTTCTTACTCATGCCATCTTAAGGAGTTTTTCTTTGATACTTGGTTTTTCTTTTGTCACCCCTGGCTTGTACATTAGGAATCCAAATCTGAATCCAGATGTCTTTAAAGTTGCTTTGTGACAATGTTAAAACTCTATACAAATAAAATTGAACTAGAGTTTTACCTGGACTAGCTCTGAAGCAAGTATCCTATCCCGATACTTGGTGCTTCCTATTCCGAAACTTCCTATCCCAATATCCTATCCCAATACTTATTCCCACTTTGCACCAAGTATCCAAGTGTCCTATCCTGATACTTGGTGCAAAGTCTGAATACACCCTGGCTGGGACACATATACACACCCATTCACACCCAGAGGTAATTTACAGTAGTCAAACCTATTGGCATGTTCTTGGGTGGTTTGAGGAGCCTAGTGAACCTGGAGATTCTTTAAGAGGACATTAATTCATTCATGAACTTCAGTCAGCAGTTTATCCTAGTCATGGTCAAGGTGAATCACGAGCTTATAAAGGGAACACTTGGTGCAACGTGGGAATACACCCATGTTTGAGTGCCAGGCTTTAGAGTATCCAATACATCTACCAGCATTTTATCGAGTGGGTGGAGGAAACTGAAGAACTCAGAGAAACCCTCAGTGGACATGTCTAGAACATGCAAAACTCCACACAGATTCAAAATAACCCGAGGATTCAATCAGGCACTCTGGAGCTGTGAGGTTTCATACATGATTTATAAAATGGTAAAACCATGAAGGCTTTGGTACTTCACTGGTGAGTTGAATTAAGTTTGTTAAATGAGCTAAATTCTGGAGTGCTATGGAGTGAGCTAAATTCTGCTTTTCTTTATATCCATTTTGACAGCATTCCAGTGGTCAAAGTTACACAGGTTCCACACTTACCCTGATCTACCACTTAGTGAGAAGTCCCACAGAGACTTGTGTGTTTTTGTTCTTTATGCTGATCATTTCTGTCAGCTCCATGTTAGTTCTTCATTTTTTTCCCTAATGATTGTGGTGTGATAACTACATAGCATGGCACTGAGGTAATTTATCTCTGAGACATGACATCGTGTTAATCAGGCTGTTAATTATTTTCATCAAAATGTAATTGGACTGAAATAACTGAGACAGCTGTATACACACCCTGACACACACACACACACACACACACACACACACACATACACACACACACATACACTGACACACATCCTGTACTTTGTAGCTGCCTTTCATTATTCAGTGTGTCTTATTGTGAGAGAGTTCTGCGGAATTACTTTGCCGTCCACGCCATTGCTCGGCTCATTTCTCAAAGCTCGCAGATAGAGCATGAGTGACAGTGGGATAAATGTGTTTTTCTACCTCTGTATGAATTAGGCATGTACAATAATCAGGCTGCAGTGCTGTGTGCATCTGCTATTGCACTTTTGGAAAAAGAGCATTGTTTTTCTCATTGATTTGTCCCTCTTCCTCTCTGCAGTCTTCCTCATATGTCCATTGTTTGTGCTTTCTTTGTTGTTGGCCCTTTGTTCCTTATAAAGCATTGCTTTATTTAATCTAAATAACCACATTTTTGTCTCGACAATCTACTTTAATTTCATTTTTGCTGATGTTCACTATTTCTGCTGCAGCGGTGACCGATTGGATCGCTCACTGATCTCACTGATGCATACATGCATGAATGAAGTTGGTGTGTGGATTTTATTGGCTGATGGAGTGTGCTTGGAATCTTATCAGATAAGTAAGAAATAAAATACAAAGGTGCGTTCTGGCGTAGGAAAATAATCAATAACAGGATGGTGTGGTATAGACCAATGTGCTACTTTTACCGTAAGACCATATCCTGGAGTATTATTCTTCTTATACCACAGCAATTTATCAACTATTACACTTTATAATTTATTGACGAATGACAAATGATAGTTTTTTGTCTGTTTATAGCTACATTTTATGTTGCAGAACATCTGCCAGAGAATTTAGTTCCCGTTAATATTTACCGTATATTATAGCAGCGGTCCCCTCGCTAGCCTCTCTTTTTCTCTGTGTGGACATCATCTGCTTGTCATCAAACATCAAACAGTTTTTCATCTGTTTGTCAATACGACAAAAAAGCAGCTAGTCATGCTTAAAGTACAAGTACTTCCCCGTTTGTAGCTTCTTGTCTGGTTTCCTGGCTTGGTCTAAGTCTCTAGACTAGACTTTGTAGTTTGAGTTTAAATAAACTCCTCATTTTTACAATTTACTAAAACATGCTTTATAATGCATTTATTATTAGGCTTTGATTATTTGGAACATCCAGCATACTGTACTTGTGAGTCAATTTGAACGAGTTGTTACTATAGAAATAATAATATGTATATTAATATGAACCTGTAGTCTGAATTACAGCTGGTATTTCTGTCAGAGCTGCGGTTAAAGAATATTTATCACCAACTTGTGGCGGCTGTGGCTCAGTCGGTAGAGCGGGTTGTCCACTAATCTGCTAATCGTGGGGTTGGTGGTTCGAATCCCGGCCCGGGTGATCCCATGCCGAAGTGTCCTTGGGCAAGACACACAATCCTAAGTTGCCCCCGATGGCAAGCTAGCACCTTGCATGGAAGCTCTGCTACCGTTGGTGTGTGAGTGTGCTCTCATTTGTAAGTCGCTTTGGATAAAAGCATCTGATAAATTTAAATGTAACTTCTGACCAATCAGATTTGAGAATTCTAATTTATACTGTTATATAAATGCAGGCATAATATACAACCCAGGGTTTTGCTAGTAGATGGAGTACCTTTATATCTGTATCAATCCACTTGCTCCAGCCTTGTTCTCTTGCTCACAAACACAAACACATATGGAGCATACTATGTGTGGATGCGCAGCACTTACTATGACAAATCCATCAGCTGCAGTGCCATGTTGTCTGCACCAGAAGCGTTCCTGGATACCATCCAAATGTTCTGTTTCTGGCCCATTGCCATTCCAAACTGACCCTCATGGGCTTCCGGCATGCACAGAGATATTGATATTTTAATACAAAATTTCACACAAACGTGCGTGCAAGGTTTGTTAAAGTTAATTAAGTGTATAATGTCTATTAACCTGTTTCCCCTAACAACTGACATGCCACAATCAGGAAATCAGAAATTAGCTTATCTACTTCAGTGGTGGGCATCTATTCTCTCTCACTCTCTCTCTCTCTCTCTCTCTCTCTCTCTCTCTCTGTGTTGGGGTGTTGGCACTTGGAGTGCTTGCCGTCTGTTGGTGTTGCAGTTTGGCAAATTTGTTCCAGGGTTTGCTCTCTGTGTCATGGTCAGTAGGGGGTGAGCACTTTCCTTTATT
>JAFFST010049448.1:78567-89860 GCA_022414735.1 Noturus placidus
CCCCTCCCCCTCACCTCGGCACATGATGGCTACACTAACTATTGCTGGTTGTATAAATATTATAAAACCCAACAACAGGCATTAGACTCAAGGGCACTATAACCTATGATCTTTAATACAACGGTGAGTCTCCTGTAAAAAAAAAAAATCTATATTAGAGTTTTTAAAAGTTTCAAATATATAAAATATATAAAAACCTTAGATCTCTTAACAGGATTACCCATACCTATGATGTTCCAACTAATAAATCTTAAAAGGCGTGCCTGTCCTAGCCATGCTGGGATCAATATTACTACTAACCATCAAATAAAGTAAACCATAGGGATATAAATAGTCAATTAGAGCCGGAGTGATTTCCCCTCCCCCCAAAAAACCCTTAAACCTAAAAACACCCAAAGTCTCCATAACCCAAAGGAGACAGCAGTGTATCCCTCTACAAATAAAGTTGTCCACACTGAGACAACCTCTGGGAAAGAACGCTGAACTAACCAACCCTTACCAAAACTAAAGCTTTCAGAAAGTGAAATCCCCTACAGTTATTTACTATTACTTGTATTTGTTTACATACACGCCTATTTGTCATCTAGATAAAACATGCTGGAGAGAGAGAGAGAGAGAGAGAGAGAGAGAGAGAGAGAGAGAGAGAGAGAGAGAGAATGAAGACAGCTCTGAACTCTCACTATACCACCAGCCCCCTCTGCCACTGTCTCTGAGGACCATTTATTGCATCATGGGTAATTTCAGTCCACTAGGGCAATTGGATTTCTCTCTGTAAAGATAAAAACCTGACTGTGGTTTGAGGTTTGGCAAAAAGTCCCATCATCACAAAGTAAACAGTTTACAATGTTTACAAAGGGCCTGTGGTGAAGCAGGTTTAACACTTTCACTTTGTAGATGTTGTTCTATTATAGGACAAAAAAATGCGTGTTAGACTTTTGCAAGGCACCATACACACACACATTCACATAATCAATCACACACAGGGTAACTTAATACAGCCAATCCGCCTACATCTTGTTTATTGGAGTTGGGAGGAAACCAGATTACCTAGAGGAAACCCACAGGAACATACAGTAGGAAGAGAATGCGAAACTTCACGAGAGAGTATGAGAGTGAGCTCAGGATAGAACGGCAAAGCTACCTGCTGTGCTACACTTTATTTATTCATTCCTTCATATTTGGTAACCACTTCATCTTGGTCAGGGTCCTAGTAGAGCCAGCGCTTATCCCATGAACACTGATGAACACGGGCGGCTGTGGCTCAGTCGGTAGAGCGGGTTGTCCACTAATCGTAGGGTTGGTGGTTTAAATCCCGGCCTGGATGACTCCACATGCCGAAGTATCCTTGGGCAAAACACTGAACCCCGAGTTGCCCCCGATGGCAAGCTAGCACCTTGCGTGGCAGCTGTGCTACCATTGGTGTGTGAGTGTGAATGGGTGAATGAGACACAGTGTAAAGCGCTTTGGATAAATGCACTATATAAGTGCGCCATTTGCACTGGGTGTGAGGTGGGAATACACCCTGAAGGGAGGGGACATGGGTTCAACACAGGCTACCATGCACACACTTACAATTAGGGGCAATTTAGAAAAAGGAAATTCATATGTTGCCTCAAGAGGCAGGTCTCTTAGCATGGCCCTCTGAACTGAACTATTCGTCCATTAAACAAAATAACCTCTAAAGCCCACACTCATGCACAGACTCACAGGCTCAGCAGAATGATGTCCGAGAAAAAGGTTTAGCATTGCACCGCTGTTTCTCTCGGTTCGGCATTCATGGCAAGACACTCAAGATAAAAATAGAGCATTGTTAATTACACACAGGTGAATGCTCATTCATTAACTCCTTTCTCCAAGACTCCATTCACAAAATACTGCTATACCACATCCTCACTGCTACGTTTTTGGGAGGTGGAAGGACACTGGGGAACCCAGAGGAACCCTTGTGGTTCCTTATGGCTACTCCAAAGAACTGACTCACTGGATATAGTCTGTAGAAAATAGGATATCAAGCCTGTTCCTGGAGCCCCCATGCCCTGCACAGCAGATTTAATAGTTTTCTTCGCTCTAATACACCTGATCCAACTAAATCAGATCATTTGCAGCGCCTTCTTTACAGAGATAGTCAGGGTCCAGGCTTCAGAGCCACCGCCCTAGATTAGGCAAGACTAATTAGCTCTCCTCACAAGCTGCTCTCTATTCTAACACATTGCTCACTTCCCATCCTCATCATGCTACTAGATACAGATATCAAGCAGAAATGAACAACACACAGCAAGGTGCAGGTCTCAGGAGGCTACACTTCTGTCCTGAAAGTCCCACACTGTTGTGAAATGACTACACATGCAAGTTAATTATCACCCAATTAACACATGCTTAACGTGTTCATACACAAGTGCTTTATCTCTGCCCTTGATGTTAATTGAAAACATGTTTCTTCTGAATAAAAAAGGATTTCAGATGCTGAACAAAGACATAGCAGGTGTATCTCATGGAGAAGTGAGGTTTTCACAATCGTTTGCTCATTCTCAGTAGAGCCTGATGCGATAATAAAATGTTTTGTGAAGGTCGGTGAAATGACATCTTTCCATATCAGCACTCTGTACATGTACATGGAAGTACAAAGAAGGGTTTCCTGTGGGTTCTTCAAGATTTCTAAAAAGGTTCTATTTGGGGCCATTTGGAAAAGTGAACCCTCTTTTGATAGAAACAAAGTAGATGTTTAATAGACTTACCCAGAAGGACAAACCAAAGAGTGCTTTAGGGTGCTAAACAGATCCTATTTTTCTAAGTGTTCTTGTAAAAAAAACAAAATCCATCCATCCATCCATCCAGCCTTCAATTAATTTGCTGTACCGTTGATCCTACACAGGGATGCGGGGAGCTGGGAGCCAATCCCTGGGGATTTGGGGCACGGGGCGGGGGACACACTGGATTGGGTGTCAATCCATTGCAGGGGCACAATTGCACACACACTCATACACCCATTCACACACCATGTGACAATTTAGAGATGCCAATGAGCCTACATTGCATGTCTTTAGACTGAGGGAGGAAACCGGAGTACCTGGAGGAAACCCCCAAAGCATAGAGAAAACATGCTAACTACACAGATGTTGGGCAGAGGTATGAATCGAGCCCCCAACCCCAGAGGTGCAAGGCAAACATGCTAACCAGTAAGCTACCATCATTAACATTAATTTGAAATTGCATCCAGCAATTAAAAAAAAAAAAAAAATATATATATATATATATCTTTATCAAAAATCAATACTAAATGCTAGTGTTAATTTCATATTGGAATTATACGTGTGAATCTTCTTATAGCTAGCACTTCTTTTAAAAAAATCACATACTCACAGTTCATTTTGAAAGTACACACAGTCATCAACCATTGAGACTATACTATGAAGCCTATAAAATGATAATTAAGGAGTCCTCCATCTGAGAACTAACCCTGAAAAATTTTGACCATTCTCAGAATGCTATGGCTCTATCTATCTATCTATCTATCTATCTATCTATCTATCTATCTATCTATCTATCTATCTATCTATCTATCTATCTATCTATCTATATCTATCTATCTATATACTGTATCTATATATCTATCTATCTATATGAGCAATATATGAGTTTGATATTTTGCCAGAAAAGTAACTTGGTCCTGAAATTTATTTTGTACATGACTTTGTTCTCCTTGAATCCCTCTGAGTCTTGTGGGACTTCCATCAATTCTGAAAAGGTCAGAGTATCATCATGACTTGAGGTCGCAGAAGCCATTTCTCCTGTCTGCATGTGAAGTGATACCTTGATATTAAATATTAACGTTGGTTGTTTTGTGAGTGCCCAAGCCTATTCCGATGATTTCTTTTGCCATTTTCCGTGGACAGACTTGTCATTTCACTCCGATAATGTCAAAGGATATCTGTGGCAAAGATATTTTGTTTTGGATGCTGCTGTTTGTCTGACTAGTTATTATAGAAAGCAATATTCTCCGCCATGAGTGAAGATGCGCAGTGAAAAAGTGCAGTCAGAATCTTACTGACAGGTGGAAAGTCACATAAATTATGCCATTTCATTTCAAATACACACTTGGTAATTTAAGTCTCTGTATTCATTTTCCCTGCCCATGCTCCTCATGTAGAGAGAATAGGAAAAACAATCTGTTACTGCTTTTTTATTCACCACACAGAAACTGACTTTTGGAAAATACAGTTAATTCTGCTGATATAGCATTGATCTTTTTATTTTATGTTTTATCTTCATGTTTTAGCATCTGAGATTTTTTTTTTTACACACACACACACACACACACACACACACACACACACACACACACACACACACACACACACACAAGACTTGTAGGGTTGGTTCAATTTGTAACTATCTATACCGCGGAACCTCTTATAAATACTAATTACATCCTCCATCCACAGAAAAAAAAAAAAGATTAAAGACGAAAAGCTGTTTTCGCTCATTTTTAATGATATGGGTCATTAGGGAACATAAACCACATCTTTGGCTTGAGGTGTAATGCAATCCCACTCCAAAAAAACAAAATCAAAACCCAAAAACATTTCAGGAGAGTTAATGTAGCACAACTAAAGTAGGTCACCAGTGAAGAAAGTAGGAGAGTGAATCTGCTAGCTAATAGCTCTCTTGCTAATCCAACCACTGCTTTAAAAAAAATCTAAATCCTCTCTTAGACTATTTTGAGGTGTAGCCTCACTAATGATAAAACATTTCAATTCATAAGTATGTCATGATGACTTTACCAAGTTATTTCAGGCGTACAGTTAAAACGCTGTTATAATTTGGCCTATTTTTACTTTCATTTTTTATCTTGCTCTGCTCCATGTTGCCAGAAGCCACAGTGAGCAGCATCACACAAGCTCCTCAAAGGCTGCTAATGCAGCAGCATCATTAAAGCCGTTGCTACTGTGCCCATGAATATTTCAATAAAGACCTATGCTAATTTCCTCTATTAATATACAACAGCCAGTGGCACACGGCATTTGAAGACTTTTATAAACTCTGTACATGAAGAATAATGAACGTGGCAGGACATATTTTTTTGATGTCATTGGGAGATGCCACAGTTTATTATGAAACAGTGTTCACGCTGTAAACAGGAGAGCAGTTTGTTGTTATTTACTGAAAGCAGGAGCGAATGCAGAACTACAACAGCAGATTGACAGCAGTTAAAACTGTAATATGAGCAGATGTGCATGTATTCATTCATTCATTCATTCATTCATTCAATCCTCTTTAACCGCTTTACCCTGGTCACCCTGAACACTGCTTGACTTTACACCTGGATTTCTGTAAAACTAAGTAAAAGTGACAATCTTTTTAACTTGGTCGTCACTTTCATTAAATACTGAAATAATATAGCTCTTACTAAAACTCTAAACTCTTACACAGTTTTGAAATCCTCCCAAAGCCAGTGCTGTCCTAATCAACACCCTCGTTATGAACATGCACTCTACCCTCCTCCATCACACATATATGAGCACATGTGCCCTCCCCTTTTTTCACACGTTCCAGCACCTACACATGCACGCACGCTCATGCACATGCACAAACTCCCTAGATACCACCATTTTCCCATCTGCTGTGTTTAGAACCATTAGCATGGCTAGCGCGAGGACATGTGGAGGCAGGAGGGAGTCCCTAGTGACCACAGCTCTGTTCTCAGTACCTTACACACACACACACACACACACACACACACACACACACACACACACACACACACACACACACACTATTATGCGTATTATGTTATGCGTATACAATGAGATTGTATGCTCTAGAATGCGTAGTTTAAACACAACTATTAACAATGTCATTTGTGTGTGTGTGTGTGTGTGTGTGTGTGTGTGTGTGTGTGTGTGTGTGTGTGACTATCCCCAACAGTCCCTCACTTGGCAGTGAATAAAATATTGCCCAGCAGGCATGCCGGAGCAAGGTGACTGGTTCACTCCATCTGAGATGTTTAATATGGCACAGTGATCACAATGCAGCCCAATGACTAGGAGTTTTCCCTTTACACCTACTCCACAAACCTTATCTTACATAAAGCACTGGAGGACTCTGAGCAATTAAACTTCATCTTACAAACTGACGTCGACTATTGTAACATTTTCATACCATTTTAGCTGTCCACTCTTGAGAATTACTTCACTGTGTATTGAATAATTCAGCAAGCTATTGAGTGGAACACGAGCTGATTACACTGGAAAACCAATGCTCCCTCCATTCCTTTGGAAATTGATGCCTTGTCATTTTATAGCCCAATAGTTCAAGGTGCCCTCTTTGTATACAAATCTACCAGCGCCATGGGAAAGCATCATCGATGCGTAATATTAACATCGTCCTCGTGAAATATGAGTGCATCCATGCACTTATCATCACTAGGCGTGCTTGCTGGATCTCGGCTTTTGAGCTTTATCGTTTAGGTACATTAGATGCACCATTTAGACTCAGAATTCGCAGAATTCCTAAATTCTAGCACATTATTCACTTAGTTATCTTTATACATATTAATCAGTAATTGCTACGAATTATGGAGTAGCTACAGTGAAATCTAACCAAATATTTGTAATCAACATATAATGTATTCTAAACAGATATGAATAGGAGTAGACATATATGAAGCTTGGGGGAGAAAGATCACATTGTTTAACAGAAATGTGTGGTGCTGAGCAATGTACTTACAGCATCCTTAGTAACTGCCTGATCCGGGGCATGGTGATTTCAATTAAGCTATTAGTTAGGAAATATCACAGACAGGTAGAAACAAAAATAATAATTGCGTGGTCGAGATTAAAAGAATACTATTAGGTGCACATCTTTAGTTCAGACCAATTGTGAACTTGAGTGATGTAGCTGAGGTTGAGGAACTGTCAAAGAAACAATTCACAGACGATGCTAAGATGGTTAGCATGGTCTGTGAATTATGCCCCAGTGTTTCCTGGGACATAGTGTTAGGATTCATATTTAATTTTTAAACAATAATCTGTTTGAGGCCACACCCACTTTAACTACAATTTAATACAGATATAGACGTGAATATCTGATGCACTAAACAGAGACAGATAGTCATATTGCTTTAGTTTGGACTCCCTGTTGAGGAATCATACAATGGTAGTCCAAAGTGGGAGCAAAATGTATGAAATTGCTTTTCTCTTATTGTACTCTGTGTGATTATAGACTTAAGTCCCTCTCAAACTGACTTTTCATTCCTCACAAACCAAACAAATGCTTTTTGTGTTTCTTTAAGAAAGAAAAATGCAGGAAAATGGTACTGGTGCACTTAGCACTGGGCTTGTGGGATTGATTTCCATGGTGGTGTGTGTGTGCTTTTTCCGCTCAGAGTCTCGCTGACACACTGCCCTGATATCGAGCACCATGCTAAAATTGCTGCAGGGCACTGCCTTTGTGTGTGTGTGTGTGTGTGTGTGTGTGTGTGTGTGTGTGTGTAAGTACATGAAACGATGCCGTAGATAACTCTACATACTGTATCTCATTTGCACTAAAATCACAAAAGTAGATCAGGGACATGAGTCCATGATGGGAAACGGATAATACAAAAGAATTTTAATTAGTCTGACCTCTACATAACTATAACGTAATTTTTCACCATTTATGTAGAAAACATTTCTTCATCGAGCCATCTATTTCTTCCTGTATTTAGCTCATACTGTCTCAACGGCCTATTAGCATAGCTTGCATTCTCTTTCTTCATAGAAATAAGAGAATATGACTTTTTGCACTGTGCAGTAGAGGATCCCTGTGGATTTTCTCACAACTTTAAATAGGTATTGTAGTGAGGCTGGTCATGAGAGTGACCTTGTGTGAACACTGCAGCTTTTAAAGCAGCTGTGTCTGGGGGCAGAGCACTATAATTGTATACGAGTGTGTAAATCTGAGGGACTGGGTTCACATAAATAAACTGTTAAGGGAGTATGCAGCCTGTTATGCCTCAAGCTAAATGTTAAGTGCTGGGGTTGGGTTGATAGTCTTTTGAGGATTGAGGCAATAAGGGGCATCATACTGGGTCATTATTTTGGAGATATCACCTTAATGGCAATGTCACCTCAATTATAATTGAGATGTTTTATTGTGTTATTTTATAAATGATAAATAAGGAATTAAGGGGGATAATATTTGCCTCTCTTTAATGATAAGGTGTAATAGTGTAATAATGATAAAAATATTTGAAAGAAAAAAAACAAAAAAACAAAACAGATTGTTAATTATCTTGAACTTGAATTGCCTTGGTCTATACATTCCAAAGTAGTTTCTATATTTATTACTATGCAGATAGGTTTGTAGTTGTCAATGATAGTGACGTAAGTTTATTAGATACCGTGCATCTGTAAAGTATTCACAGCGTTTCACTTTTCCCACATTTTATTATGTTACAGTCTTATTCCAAAATGGATTAAATTCATTATTTTCCTCAAAATTCTACAAACAATACCCCATAATGACAACGTGAAAGAAGTTTGTTTGAAATATTTGAAAAATTATTTAAAAAAAAAAACTTAAAAAAGCACATGTACATAAGTATTCACAGCCTTTGCTCAATACTTTGTTGAAGCACCTTTGGCGCCAATTACAGCCTCAAGTCTTTTTGAAAATGATGCAGCAAGTTTGGCACACCTATTTTTGGGAAGTTTCTCCCATTCTTCTCTGCAGGACCTCTCAAGCTCCATCAGGTTGGATGGGGAGCGTTGGTCCACAGCCATTTCCAGATCTCTCCAGAGATGTTCAATCGGGTTCAAGTCTGGGCTCTGGGTGGACCACTCAAGGACATTCACAGAGTAGTCCTGTAGAAACTCCTTTGTTATCTTGGCTGTGTGCTTAGGGTCATTGTCCTGTTGAAAGATGAACCTTCACACTAGTCTGAGGTCCAGAGCGCTCTGGAGCAGGTTTTCATCAAAATGGTATATGGTAAATGGTGCACTTATATAGCGCTTTTATCCAAGCGCTTTACACTGTGTCTCATTCACCCATTCACACACGCACTCACACACCAATGGTAGCAGAGCTGCCATGCAAGGCGCTAGCTTGCCATCGGGAGCAACTTGGGTTTCAGTGTCTTGCCCAAGGACACTTCAGCATGTGGAGTCACGTGGGCTGGGATTCGATTATAGTGGACAACCCGCTCTACCGACTGAGCCACAGCCGCCCCATCAAGGATGTCTCTGTACATTGCTGCGTTCATCTTTCCCTCAATCCTGACTAGTCTCCCAGTTCCTGCCTCTGAAAAACATCCACACAGCATGATGCTGCCACCACCATGCTTCACTGTAGGGATGGTATTGGCCTGGTGATGACTTGTGCCTGGTTTCCTCCAGACATGACGCTTGCCATTCAGGCCAAAGAGTTCAATCTTTGTTTCTCATGGCCTGAGAGTCCTTCAGGTGCCTTTTGGCAAACTCCAGGTGGGCTGTCATGTGCCTTTTACTGAGGAGTGGCTTCCATTTGGCCACTCTACCATACAGGCCTGATTGATGGAGTTCTGCAGAGATGGTTGTTCTTCTGGAAGGTTCTCCTCTCTAGCCACTTCATGGCTTGGTTTGTGCTCTGACATGCATTGTTAACTGTGGGACCTTATATGTGGGACCAAATCATGTCCAATCAACTGAATTAACCACAGGTGGACTTCAATCAAGCTGTAGAAACATCTGAAGGATGATCAGTGGAAACAGGATACACCTGAGATCAGTTTTGAGTGTCATGGCAAAGGCTGTGAATGCTTATGTACATGTGCTTTTTTGTTTATATGTGAATATAATACATAAATTTGCAAAGATTTAAAACAAACCTCTTTCACATTGTCATTATGGGGTATTGTTTGTAGAATTTTGAGCAAAATAATGAATTTAATCCATTTTGGAATAAGACTGTAACATAACAACATGTGGGAAAAGTGAATACTTTCCGGATGCACTGTACATCAATATTTACATTGAGAATATTCATCATATTCAGAGTCTGCTTATGCAGGTGTTTATATTTATTTTCTCTCTGTTTCATTCAGATGATTAAAGTTAAGCGCATGTGATGCAACACAATTTTTCTTGAGTAGAAGGTCCAAGAAGTGTTTTTTCAATAGTGTGCTGGCAGCTTTAAACACAGGCTCCTGTCTCTAAGACTGAAAAGAATAAATAAATCAAGGGATAGATAATGCCGAGTGAAGAACCAGATCATTTTATCTCAGCTGTTAACTGTAATAACAATGCAACATAAAAGCCAGAGACACTTTAAAAGTAAGCAAATAAAAAAACCCAAAAACGAATATGATAATTATATGAATGAGAAGATGGAAAGCATTGGAATAATATTTCACTTTATTCTACTTTATTATCAATATAGTATTGCTGCTTGAATAGTCCTAGTTGTAATTATCAGATTGATCACTTTATACTTCCTTTGATTTAACAATATCATGCCCACACTAAATATTCAGTACACTAAATATAAATAAATATAATAAATATACTAAATATAATAAATATTCCACACTAAATATTCAGTAGCTTATAAAATAACACTTGATCCAGCACATTCTCTTAACTTTTATGGACTTTTTATGCCCGTGAATGGATTTCAGTCTTTGAGACTATGTGCAGTATGAGCACATAACTCAACTCAGAATAAAACTCATAGTCATTATAAACACCAATGCACTGTACAGTATATATGAGGCTTGGTCATTTGTCTAGTCATAAAATAGCATTATCCTGCAGTACAATTTATAAAAGTAATATAAGCAGCTTGAGGAAACATCAGAGGGTCACTTCCAATCAGCCACATATCCTTGAAAGGTATAAACCAGAAGACATATCTCTGTTATCCTTGTGTGGATTTTATATGTGCAGTACAAATAAATAGAAATAAACAGACACAAAGACCCACATTAATGCAGACAATCCCCCACTTCAGCAAAGTACCATGCAGATGATTGACAGGCTGAATGATTTGAAATCAAGGTGACTGTTTTTGCAGTAGATTTTCATGAGTGGCTTGGTAAGTACACTCTTAACTGATTACTTCTCTTAACCAATGTGGCCAGCAATCAAACTTGTTAACTCAAGTGTCTTCTTGACTCAAGATGTTTATGTTTCATAACACTTCATATCCACTTAACCTTGCTGTTCTGTTCAAAGCCTGTTTTATGCTCAACATGTCTTTTCATTTTTCTTGAAAAAGGTGGAGTATTACTCAAAATGGATGAACTACCATGAAATGTTATGTTTAGCTCAATGTTTGT
>JAFFST010049448.1:112938-132460 GCA_022414735.1 Noturus placidus
TCCCATGCCGAAGTGTCCTTGGGCAAGACACTGAACTCTAAGTTGCCCCCGATGGCAAGCTAGCACCTTTAACTAGCTTTAGCTTTCATGGAAGCTCTGCTACCATTAGTGTATGAGAGTGCACTCATTTGTAAGTCGCTTTGGATAAAAGCGTCTGCTAAATGAATAAATGTACCAAGTAGGTGTATACTTACAATGCTAGGCACTGTACAGTTGACATTTTTTCCCCATTAATCAAGGTGCAGGTGAAAATTACTTTTCTTTTTTAAGTAACAAGATATGTTGAGAGGTGTACTATAGTTCTAAATGTTTGTCAACACCTGATCAATATGCATATGTGCTTTTTTGCACATCCCATTCTAGATTTAGTCCCTCTTTGCTGTTATAATAACCTCCACTCTTCTGCAAAGGCTTTCTACTAGATTTTGGAGAGTGGCTGTGGGGATTTGTGTTCATTCAGCCACAAGAGCATTAGTGAGGTCAGGTAGTGATGTTGGGTGAGGAGGCCTGGGGTGATGTTGGTGTTTCAGTTCATTCCAAAGGTGTTCAGTGGGATTGAGGTCAGTTCTCTGTGCAGGACATTTGAGTTCTTCCACTCTAACCTTTGAAAACTATGATACAGCACACTTTCACAATTGTGTGCTTCCAACTTTGTGGCAGCAATTTGTGGAAGAACCACATATGGGTGTGATGGTCAAGTGTCCACAAACATCTGGCCATATAGTGTGTTTGACCACTTTTGACATTCTTTTTTTTTTTTGGTATGAGACATGTAGATTTGCCTCTTTTAACAAATAGAAAATAAGTTTTTCACTGTCATAGTCAAGACATCAACCTTAATCTGGACCACAAAAGACATATATTTAGGTGCTCAATAAAGGTGGACCAGGCTGACCAAAATCTTTATACGGGTCAATTAAAGTCAGACTGCCCCATTAACGGATGAGAGGTATGAGTGATAATCTTATGAACAGACAAGGGACTCAATACACAAAATCTAGTAACAGAAATGGTGTATATATAAACAAACTAATGTATAACAAATGAACATAGTCAGTAGAAAGCAACCAATCAAGAAACAACCAGATAAGGAAGGTGGAAAAAAAGAAGGGAAGGGAGTGAATATATGGTAGTATAATATTTAGTTCCGATGAAAGGTCAAAGATACCTGGCTGAAATGATTCATCTTCTCCTACACAAAAGTCATACAGCTGACAGACTAATTTTTTAACCATTAAAAGTTTTGTAATGATAGCTTTAGAGTTTGCTCTTTAAAAAGCTATTTCCAAAACACTACAATGAGGTGTTGTCATTGAAGTATGTTAGCTACACATAACTAACTATCAAGCTCAATAAAATAAGGTATTAAATATTGCATGTTGACAAACTGTTACACCAATGAGGACGACCTAAGACGTGGTGGTGAGCATGGAGCTGTTTTATCTAATCTATCTTGCTATACTGGATCACTCGATATAATATAATTGCATCACTGTCATTCTCTCTTACACACTTCCCCCATGCCATCTTCTGTTCACGTGTACATTGTTATAAAAGGTCAGCTGTTTATATGGTGGTCTTTGAATGGCAACTGATTTCACCTCCACGAATGACTGACCATGATCTCTTTATTAACGGACATACTGTAGAACCACACCAGTCAAGATTAATATTATAAATCTGTTGTATACTGTATCCTGGATGCTAATTAATTGATTGAATCTGGCACAATTTGTACTGGATGTATTCTATTTAATCTGTCCAGTAATCTAACAGAAGATTCTGGCACCTCAGTCGATTCTCCACAGACGTTCACAAATGGGTATGATGAAAAATACATGCAGCCAACCATAAAGTATCAGAGAGTGCACAGTAAAATTTCCCCATTAAATGAGCAGAGCAGCTCTCTAATTCTGTCTCTGAGGAAGATATAGCTCTAATTTGTTTGTGCTGGAGTCATGCTGAGTCAAAGTGATCAATCAAAAGGTTTTAACCCCGCTGACACACTAAGCACAGAACTGGTCTGAACATTGTCTCCTGAGAGAATTTACCCTCATAACTATATTTTATACAGAGAGAAATGTAATACATGGTAGTAAGAAGGTTAATACTTACAACAAACATGGGTAAGTATTGCAATATTAACCCTCATGATCTGTTCACTAGCAATTACTTTTCCATTGATCTAGGGGATATGTTTTTTATTTAATTTATTATTATTATTATTATTATTATTATTATTATTATTATTATTATTATTATTATTATTATTTTTTTTTTTTTAATGAGATAGCAGTACAATTTTAAGATCTCTTTTAAAATATCTTACAAAAAGGTCACACGGAATTTATACGTGAATTTTACAGACCACACATTTAATATATTTTACAACATAAGTGTCATTTATGTACATGGGATTATTTTACATTTTTGTTAATTTTTCATTCATTTACCCCCCCTCCTTTTTATTGTTTATACACAATTAATTTCTTTTACGTTTTTTGTACACCTCATTTATTTTATTGTTTTTTTATTTATTTATAATTTTTTTTACACGATTAATTTGTTTTATTTTTATTATGCATTAATACATTTTCATCTAGTTTTTTATGTGATCCATTAAATTTGTGATTTTTCACATAATATATATATATATATATATATGATTTACATGATTAAAAAATACTCATTTATTTTACACATGATTTATTTATATTCACACGATTTTTTTCATGTAATTTTTTGCATATATACTTTGTTTTATTACTCACATATTATACATGGGTACATATACCTCAAGAACATCATATTAGAGAGTATGTTTTTTTCTCCATGTCTCAGTAATCAGTTATCAACACCTAAATAATATGTAATCTTTTACATTTACACGGAGGTTGAAATTTTTAAATATCACAATTATAATGAAATAATTATAAATAATTATAAAATGAAATATTATAGTTCATTTTAATTTATTCTGCTTCCTCTCTTGCTCCATGCAGATATAACTGGAAGACTACAGAATGGAGCGAATGTAGGGTTGATGTGCTCCTCAGCCAACAGGACCGTAGAAGGGGAAATCAGACAGGATTATGTGGAGGAGGGATCCAGAGCAGGGAAGTGTACTGCATTCAAGTTCCCTCTGACTCACCATCCAATCTGAGCTTCCTCAAGAGCAAAGACGGTAAGGTGCATGCTCACCTGCTCACCTGAAACAAGCTGCACTTCTCTATACAGAACTAAACAGATCTTAGACATAATAACATGTACACCATGATTAAGGGTACTCTCTTATATAAGTCTGTGTGTGTGTGTGTGTGTGTGTGTGTGTGTGTGTGTGTGTGTGTGTGTGTGTGTGTGTGTGTTTGTACAGATGATAGCTAGATCTTTTATACTTGCTGCCTGGTTTTCTGTCTCTATCTTGACCTGTATCTTTATCTCAGTCTCTTGAGACATTAGACAGCCTAAGATTTCAAACATGCTGTTTGAAATAAGATCAGATGAGACTCCAATTTAAGTGATAAGGAAAGTTCTAGATAACATCTGATTCTTGTAGATGTTAAGAAAGTGTTTGACGTGCATATTACAGCGGTTACGTCCACATCACTTAATGTATATACTACAAAAACTGTTTTAATATTCTAATAGTGTGGAGATTTCTTTGTAAGTAGTTGATACAAAACAGGCCCTTCATGGACCAAAACCTTGTCATGGTGAAGAGGCTTGTGTACTTGAGCCTCTATGTCTGCCACTAGGTCCTTAATGCTCCCAGTCGGGCCACCCTTGGTGAACAGATCTGGAGAGAGACGTCAAAGAGCGGCTCAAAACGCCCTCATGAAAGGTACAATAAGGAATAAGTGGACCCAGTCTAGATTAGAGTTAGGATCCAACCACTGGAGCCAGTCCTCGGGGTGGTATCTGCAGGAAATAGCTTGGTGACCAGGCTATTCACATAACCCAGGCACCTTTCAAGGATGCCATGTAATTGACCTAAAGTAGAGTTGTATCGGGAACATCATACTTGATGGAGATCCTATACAGAAGTAGGTCCCAATGGAGAAATTTTATTTCACAGTTTGCTTAGGAATGTCTGGGGATCTCCCGAGAGGAACTGGAATCTGTGGCCACGGTTGTAAATAATTTTGGGCTGACCATTTCTGCCTAATGAATGAGTAAATGTAAAAAGACAAGTGGTGGTGTGATGAGAGGACAGAAGTAGAATGAATCACATATACTTAAATGTGAATTCAGACAATGGACACACATAGTTGAGAGGTAATGTACATGAAAACGTCGGGGTTATGCATGTAACCCTGTTCCCTGAGAAGTGAAAGTGACGTGGGTGCTTCCCACAGCGTTCAGCTAACGCAACACGGAGTTCCCTTTGAACGGAAACAGTCATATATTCACTTCAGAATATCAGGGAATATTTCAAACATTGACAAGAAAAACACACTGAATTTGCAACAAATTTGAATGACTAGGAAAATGATGGAGCAAGAACATGTGGATGGTATAAAACATGACTGTCTGAGAATGAGCTTCAGTTGTAAGTATTCTGGCGAGCTGGATTGTTGGGCATGTGCTGAGTGCTGGGCTGTTGGTGTGGTATACAGGACATGCTGGGATACAATATCTGGCAGTGAACCTTGGGCTCAAAAATCCGATAAAAGATTAAATAAAAATTAAATAAAATAACAGATGTAGCAGAGGAGAGGGGTAGTCGTCCCACCTGTATTTCAGCTCTCCGTAGTCAGTAAAAAAAAAAAAAAATAAATAAATAAATTCCCTCTTTTACCTAATACATGATAAAACCACGTTTCATAGACGGTCAAAAACTGTCTCATGGGAGGTTAAGGTGTTAAAAAAAAACAACTTACCCATATTCATTATGTGTGATGTGACATGGCTGGAAAGATATTGGTAACCCCATGCTGGGCAATAAAGCTGGTATCGTGCCCGTACTCTTACACACGTTGACAGCGGAAGTGCCCTGCCATCTGCTCTAAGTGTTGAACTGGTGACCTCATGCAGGACTTCCAATAGCCACATCTGCTCCCAAACAGACAGTTGGAGTGACTCCAGAAAGAATAAAAGACAATCAATTTAAAAATGCTGCCTTACACCTCTTTAATTTGTGAGACCATCTTGCTATTATTGAAAGGCTGCCATTTTCATGGTCCTATAGGTATGATAATGTTACCATCTTGGCTTGCTGATGCAATAAGACAGTGACTGACAGTAAAAAAATATGTGAGAGAAGGGGATATTCTGCTAGTAAAAACATTGGACAAAGACTATTGCATATTGAAGTTCTCTCGCTCTCTCTCTCTCTCTCACTCTCTCTCTCTGAGACAGATAGAAAGTCATGATGCTCACTAGTTCCACCAAATATAAAAGTTACTGTACATATTTTTTTTTTACTTTACCCCAAACGTGACTGATCAACCTGTTTAGTTTTGTGCAAAAGCTAAAGCTAACAAGGACAAAAGCTAGTAAGAAAAGCTTAAATGTACCAAATTAATATTGTGTAAACTTTGTATGTTGTCCTATTAACTGTAAAAATGCATAATAGTATAATCTATAGATAAAACCAGGAGTAGAATCTACTGTATCTTGAATAACTGTTCTGCTATTTGGTAAAATTTTCCATAATACACCAAAGCTTTCACATTTCTTGGCTGATTGACTACATTAGGGGCAAGTTACACTCTTAAAAAAAAAAAAAAAGATAATCTAAAGGTCTGATGTAGAACCCTACAGCAATTTTGCCCATGAGAAAGGGTTTCAAGCAGAACAATTTTAGGAAGCTAAGACGCTTTAACAATGTAGAACCACTGAAAGGAACTTTTCTCTGAGAATGTATATTATTATGTATGCTATGTTACTGTTATTTTGATTCCTGACCTGTTATTCCATGTTTGACCCCAATTTATTTGTGTCCAATTACCACCCTGTCACTCCCCTTTCCCATGAACATCAGTTACCATCAGTCGAGGGGGGTGAAGGCTAACACATACTTCCTCCAAGACATGTACTATCTTTAGCAAACTCACAGTCGTCCTTGATTGGCTAGTGTCACATTGATTGATAGGGGAGATAATAATGCCACACCTCCCACACAGAAAGCACAGCCAATTTTGCTCTCTTATTCTCCCAGTCAATGGCTATGGCACCATCATTATGGGAACTGGTAATCTCTCTACGTTTTTCTGTACTCTACTTGAGAGCCTCCAATGTTGCTCCTTAATCAGAATTTTTGAATATATCCTTTAAAATGGAAACTCTGTGTCGTGTGCACCTTAGCAGTCTTGTGTTCTGCTTTCCAATTATCTTGTACCTTACCCTTGCCTTTTACATTTAGCTGTTATGTGCTGTCCCTAAGTAACTAGGTCATAATGATAACAGGAAGGCATCACTACAACTGACCATGTGACAGGTATCTTAAATTATTCAGATATCGTACTATTAATATGAGACAGTTACAGAAAACTGCGCTGCATAGAAACAACGATGGCATGTTTTGTGCAAATTTAATCTGCTCACTTGCCCTTGGGGAATGGCAACTAAATCCACCACCAGTCTTTAGCATACACAGTACGCTCGGTAAAATGGGTTGTTGTGGTTCCCATATGTGTCATTACCATAGAAATACGAGGGCTTTGTTTGGAACCCAGATCCTGCTTCAATCATTTGGATATTGTGGCTGGCTTCCTGAGCCCTGGTTATGAATGCCAAAAACGGCGCTTCTGCATTTTACATTTCAAAAGCAGCTTGAGGCATTTTGCCCTGCCAATGAAAGCAGAATCCCCATCCAGCTTCCTGCTCTGCTGTTTGTGTCTCATGAAGCTCTGCTTGATTTCCTCTCCCTCAGTAGGGGGGTTGCCGTTTCTCATCTATTAACGCACGCCATTCACAAGGATCCAAGGTGGAGAAATGTGTACTAATTTTGAACAATGATGCTCCTGATGTTCATTCCTTCCATCCTGGCTATGTTTTCACCCTGTTTATAATCGAAGTGGCTCCCTATCGAGGGTTCAGCATGATGGCTTTGTTACAGTGCTGCCATGCAGGTATCTTTTGTGCCTAGGTGGAGTTACTGATGATGCAGAGCAAAGGGAGCTGGTGGCTGGCGCATGGGCAAAGATACCGATGGCATATCGGCGCCCTAATTAGACTGGGGGACTCTTGAGTGAACAAAGTGTGAACCATCTGGCCTTCGTGTGAATGATGTGGCACCTGAACAAGGTCAGACTGCAAGGAGAGTGTCATTAATCAGACTGGGTTAATGGGGAGGTGAGGAGGGACACTTTTGGAAAGAGACGACGAGAGACAAGCTTTTGTCCATTGGAATGACATACAGCTGTGAGCACTGAAACAGAACAAGGGTATGCTAAATAAAATGACGTTATTTGTTTGAGCTTCTTGGTGTCAAAATCGAGCGAATAATGCTGGGACTATTCAAGGGTACTACACGTCTTTGTTTTGTCCTACCAACTCAGTTCAGCAAGTTAAATTACAATACCATTTCATCAAGGAAAAAGGCAAATACTCAGTGACCTACATGAACACAGATATAGCAATTATTACTGTTCACCACAATTGGTTGTAAATTTAAAATGATACAATAAGCATATGTCGCACATGGTTACCACCCCACAGTTTAAACGCAATCACACACTCACACACTTACTCATTTTAAGAAACAGCTCCATCAATTCACACACCTTCTGACCACACACCCAGCAATTTGCATGTGAATGAAGTAGAGATCTGTCACAGGCAATCCATCAGAGCTTTGACCTTGCTGAAAGTCACCTACCGATTTCTGCACATGTACATGCACACACACACGCAAAGAATACTTAGCGTGCACATGTACAGAATAATGAGAAATCATTGACAATTTCAAACACAGCATCAAAATGTGATTTTAAAATTACCATGCCATTGATATTAAAAGAAACTAATGAGGTACACTAATAAGAAAATTCATTCATTCATTCATTCATGCAGCCTTCATTCATTCTTCATCTTAAGCAACCTCTGGATTCTGGTTAGGGTCACAAGGGATCCAAAGCCAAGGCACAAGTCCAGACCTGAGCTCAGGATCGACACATACAAGAAAATATACAAATGCTAACTGTTATCTTTGTGTGTTTTCATATGACATGAGTGTGCAATTTGTTGCAAAGCTGTTTGTAAATATGACACCATGTTAGTTGGTTGTAAAGAAAGGGAATGGTTGCAGACAGAAAGGGGCTATTTACAGCTATGAATATTATGTTTTTCATATATTTTATGCCTTTTAACCCTTTACTGCATGGTGTTGCCATGTAGCAACAATTAATTTATCTCCAATTTGTTTTTATAGGCAATAATACAAAACTACTACCATATTAACTAAAACTACTACCATATTAACTAAAACTAGTACCATATTAACTAAAACTACTACCATATTAACTAAAACCACTACCATATTAACTTTGACATAACAGAAACTGCCACGTCACATGATCAGGAAGTGCTGTTCACACTTCCTTTTCTGCAATCCCATGGCATGGTGAGGGTTATCCTTGGATGGCTCTCAACAGTTGATAATTTTTTTTCTATATTTAGGCAAAACTATTTAAAGGAAAAACACTTTCTGAGATAAGTTAACATTTATGTTTTTTTAATTTGAACAAGTTTATACTGTATGTTTTGAGTATGTTGTTAAATGGTAAAACATGCTATAATGGAACTGTGGTATGTGCATTCATATTTTGAAACCGGCCTAAATTGCAATAAAAAAAAGACACTAGGTTCTCTAATAATATATTTAAATTTTTTTTTCCATTATTTTCTACATTTTATGTTTCAAGAGAAAGAATTAAGAATTAAAAAAGAACGAATTAAAGATACTACACCAAAACATAAAATTGTTGTATGTATTTTGATTGAATAAATCCATCCACATACTTTTTACAACTGTAATTCCTTTCTATAAACTTATAATCTGGAAAATACAGTAATTGGAATGGCAATTTCATACATTTTGTGTTATTTTTGACGATATGATATTTCCCACCATTGCACACTGTTGCCATATGGCAACAATTTACCAATTTACTATGATTAGTAGACAACCCGCTCTACCACCTGAGCCACATCCGCCCTAATAATTTTTATTGTTACAAAACTTTCAGAATGATTTAAGCTTCAGATTTTGATGTGTTTGGGCTTTCCTTATTTATAAGTTGTTGCAAATCCACAATAACATTTATTGCAATCTTCTACAGTACATGCAGAGCCTTAATTGTTATGCCTCCCAGCAAGTATTAAATTAATACACAAATCTCGAACGGACATACATGAGTAGAAATGAAACTGTTCATTTCCTTTATAATCATATTTTTATATGTGCATTGTGTTTCTTCACAGCATCCCGGCCCGTGAACACTGATCTATGTTTGGGAATCTCACCCAACACCACTCAGGTGTGTCACATCCCATGTCCAGTAGAGTGTGAGGTTTCTTCATGGAGTGCCTGGGGACCCTGTACTTTTGAAAACTGTCAGGACCAGAGCTCCAAGAAAGGTGAATGTTTTACACACAACATTTATTTACTTTTTACAGCAACGTTCTGTAGCACACACTCTGCTGTCAAAGCTGAATTACTTTCTTGCCATTTTGTAAGTATTATTAATACTTACACTGGAATTAATCTACTCAGAACCATTAAACCACAACGGGGCATGCTGTTATAGGAATCCAATCAGTGTGATTTCCTGTCATCACTTACCTTGTAAGACCTATCTATATATGTATGTATGTATGTATGTATACATACATGCTTGCTCATCTTTTTGAATGACAAAGTACCGACACTGGAGACTCCTTCCATAAATTTTAAACAAACATTCCCAGAACACTTTTTTTTTTTTTTATCAAATAACACATTTATGAATCCATTTATTATTAACCTCAGCTTATTCTGGAGTGTCCACCATACAAGTCCCTGTTAATTAGCCGTTACTATAGAAACAATAACATATTAAGCATAGTACAGCCTGCACTATTGTCAGAGTTGCTGTTATATAAAATAAATCAACACCTTCTGACCAATCAGACTCAAGAATTCAACAGCACTGTGCTATAATAATAAAACAAACAAACAAACAAAACAAAACAATGCACTATTCAATATGAGAATCCATTATTTAAAACTGGTACAAGAAAACAATTTTGAAACGGTTTCAGAAATCCTCAAAAACAATTGAAACAACTTTATACAACTTTATACACACATCAGATTCTATCCACATGCGCACACACATGCACATACATATGCACACCACACACTGTCCAAACAGTTAACAAACCACCAATAGACTGTCAAAAATCTGTAGAATATTAACTTTTAAAAAGGAAATGTCTTTTCATTTGGGTGGTCCAGTTTATATTTGTTGATTTTTAGTTAATAATCTACAGACAGTTTGTTTGAAATGTGTGCTGTAAATGAGGAAATCGTTGACATGTTGTTGAAATTTGTTTTAAACATCTGTTGAAAATCAATGAGAGGTTTGTTCCGGACAGTCTGTAGATGTATGATGAAATTCACCTTGTTCTTAATAGTGGAGTCAGGGGTTTGCTCCTTACTGTCTCAGCATTTAACACCTTGTGTGTGATAAAAAAATAAACAAATAAATAAACAAAACTCCACCTCTAAACTCGCAGTGATTTATCTTTCCATCTCTCCATCAGTGCATTGTGAGCTTATCTACCACTGCTAGAAGGGATAATGCATTTCCACAATAGTGTATGAGCTACTTTAGAGAGGAGACAGCAGGACAGAAATAAATAAATAAATAAACGACTGATGTCAAAAGAAGAGCAAGACAGACGGTTGAGTGGCTCCAAAGAGATACAGTAAATGAGATTTCATCTTTTGTAAACCCTTTATCGAAAAGAAAGCCTGATAATTGCAAAAGTGTGTATAGCCGTTTGTTGCCCCTGACAGAGAGGCTGGTGGCCTGTGTGCCAAATTTAACGTATATTTACTCTTCCCGAATGAAGTGACTCAAACTGATAGAATGAAAGGAAGTTCTCTTCTCATGGATCTTAATGATAAATTCTCTCATCGTTCATGTAGCTTGTTCTACTGCTTCAATGCTCACTCTGTGTTCGGTGTAGAACATACGGCTGCCAGCATGCTCCAATGCTCAGGGCTGAGTTCATTATGCAGGAAGCTGTGTGCTAAAGGAGACACATGGGGTACTTTGTCTTTTTTTTATGTTTCACGCACATGTTGGCAGACTGCGGTCTTACCTCAGTAAGCACACATCAGCTTTTGGATCAGGATTTAATGTTTTTCTTGATGCCAGAGATGATCTAGTAATTGTCCATCAAATTTATGCCTACATTTATACTGTTATGGTTTATGATTTGTTGTTGAGAACCATGTGACCAAGTGATCCCTGCAGTACTCATTAAATCCTGGTGAATATTAATTAGTATAGATTTTCAAAGAATCCCTGATCCTTTACTTGGAATCAGAGTGATGTCTGATTCACACACACACACACACACACACACACACACACACACACACACACACACACACACACACACACACTATTGTTCTGTTTAGATCTGATTAGCAGCATGTGGCATGGTTTCCTCCAATATTCCTTTTTCCCCCAGCACAGTGAGAGAGAACTGAATAGAATTACCATTATTTATCACCAAGGGATCAGTTGGTTGCTTATCTGTGAGAGTAGAAAGGATGTATCACCAAATTTGCATGCATTACTGTACAAAGGTTGCTTAGGAAATTGCAAAACTATGCAAGACCTGGAAAGAAATGAAATAAATACGTAAATAAATAAATAAATAAATAAATAAATAGTGGACAAGTGCAACTAGATGTTGCCTTTACAGAAATAATCATAGAAAGACAATGTGACTGTTTCAGCCCTGCAGGTCCTCTATGACCCCCCGTGGATCCTCTTATCAGGCTGAAACAGTAGTATGAATTAGATTAGGAGCCTGCAGAGATGGGGGGGGGGAGGAGCAATGTAGGTGACCTTGGAGCATCTCTTGGTCCTAAAAGCTCTAATTCAAAGCCTATTTTGTATGATGGAATGCTAAATGTACTAGTCGGTAGAGCGGGTTGTCCACTAATCCACTAATCGTAGGGTTGGTGGTTTGAATCCCGGCCTGGATGACTCCACATGCCGAAGTGTCCTTGGGCAAGACACTGAACCCTAAGTTGCTCCCGATGGCAAGCTAGCGCCTTGCATGGTGTGTGTGTGTGTGTGTGTGCGCGTGTGTGTGTGTGTGTGTGTGTGTGTGAATGGGTGAATGAGACCCAGTGTAAAGCGCTTTGGATAAAAGCGCTATATAAGTGCACCATTTAGGGAAGCTGGAGTAATGAGTTGGGATGTTTCCTGGAATTTGCAAATCTTTCTCTGCAGATACATTATGATTACAGTATAGTGTCACTAGCAGTACCAGTCAGTCCAGAGTGGCGCAGCAGAAAAGCAGACGCTCTATCATCAGCAGATTTTGATTTCGAAACCATCAGTGCCCCCGGGGAGGAAGGCGTGGCATATGTTCTCTCCCTTTTCAATCATAGAGACCGAGAAATTGATGGTGTTCAAAACAGTGTTACTGTGAATGAAGACTTTAATGCACTCAAAAAGACACACTATTAACATTATGTATGTATGTATGTATGTATGTATGTATGTATGTATGTATGTATGTATGTATGCATGTCGAATAAAATAAAACATCAGATGCCACGAGTGTTCCTTCTGCCATCATTAACACATTTGAATGGCCATGTAATATGAAGCAATGTGATTAATATGAGATTAGAAATGACATTATATGGCCATAGGCATTGTTTCAAATCAGTGCAGCTGTCATTTGCTTCTATTATCAAGAAACTGTTTGATGCACGTTTGCTGAGAGTAGGTTAATGGTTAAGTGGCTGGAATTTGGCCAATAGTTGCTGCAAGCCTTTTTATAATTGACCAATTGGTGTGCGAGAAGGCGGGAATTCCAGAGAGGGGTTAAAGCAATGCAAACATGCACACACATGTTTCAGTGTCCAATCCTGGACACTTTCTCAAATTTATATGCTTTTTAAATGTTTGAAAAAGAGGACGTATGGTCATCCTAACAGAACAAATTCAGAGAAAAACTTGAATTCTATCAAATTACAAATTTTCCATCAAATTACCAAAAGTTATTTGCGCATGCACCAGGAGGTTGCTCATGTGAGCCACAACTGCAAGAAAGAACCAGAACTAGAAACAAGCTGTCTATAATGTGTTATGTCAAAAGATTAATTTCTTTGGTTTTAAATGAAATTGGTATCCTGATAGTATTCCCTAAATGTACCTGCAATCTGATTACTTTGTTTTTGACATGACTGTAATTGATTAGTTACCAGCATCTTAATCAGGCACACTGCTTATCATAAGAATTGATTTCATAATGGATATAATTATAAACAACACTTACATAAGGTGAGCTACAAATGTAGCAGATGATTGCTTGGTCAATTTATCCATGACCATGCTGTCCTTATAGTAGAAGTTTTAAATTTAAATCACCCACTCTAAATATGGCCCTATGTCCTTAATTACAAATTCTTCCACATGTGCCTGTGTTTATGGCTTTTAGGTTTCAAACTGAGGAAGAGGAAGGTGTTAAATGAGCCCACAGGTGGGACGGGAAGCTGCCCTCACCTGACAGAGGCCATACCCTGTGAGGAGCCCAGCTGTTACGACTGGCTGCTGCTGAAGCTTCAGGAATGCATTCCTGACAATGACAAAGAGTGTGGGCCTGGAACACAGGAACCTCAAGTGCAGTGTGTCAACAGTGATGGTAAGAGCGTCTTTTAGAGTGGGACATATGTGAAGGACAAAATATTGAATGGAGAACGATCTTCCAGGCATTTTCCATACAGTCAGTGGAAATCTTTCATGGTTTGCTTTTGCAAAGTATTGTGACGAACCCAAATTATTCTGCTGAAAGTGCTCTTGAACTCCCTTTACAAGGTTGCTCTTCTGGTCTGCTGCATATTTTCCTAATTGCTGTCTTTATATGGGCTGGTAGTGGGCTTTGTTGTTTGATTGGCCAACGTGGCGATTCAATGAAGTGAGGAGAATGATCAATGGCTTTTATCACCATAAACCCGGTGTTATTACATGCTGCTTTCTGTTCTAAACGAGCTGTTGTCTAGCAATTGGTCATTATCAGGCTGAATGAGTACGAAATTTAATTAACTATAAAACCCACCTGTGAGATAAAAGGAGCATGTGCTTTATCAAAATGTAAAAGAATAGCAAGCATAATAATAGAGAATGGGTTCATTCAAGAGAAATAGAGATGTAATAAAAGCCTTAATTCATAACCCTTACTCTCACCGTGATAAACATGTTGCTAGACATGTACATGTAATGGTGACAAAATTCTTGCAGTTATTTGAAGACAAAGAATTGCAACATGAAACAAAGATGTCACTTCTACCCTTTGCACTCAGACCTACAATAAACATTCATGCTTCATTATATACACGTACATACAATAAAACATCAATGAATACTGGGATCATTCTTCGAAAGGTTGTTAATACATTTCTACAATCATTTAAACAATATATATTTATATCTACATAACATGAAGCATGAAATTCTGGCTTGTAGAATAGGTCACAAAATACATTCCCAGTGTTCAGCAGAGATGACTTTAAGTGCATCTCTGGGAAGTCAGACACCCAGACGTTGCTCTAATGCATATTTAATGTGATTTCAAAGGATGGATGCTTTGGTAGACTTGACGAGGGACCAGTGGGAGGGATGGATGAACTTCACTGCAGTTTAATTGCAATTCTAATTTGTCCAATCTAATTAATTCCGGATAACATAGAAGAGGGTAAAACTGATTGGATATTTCAACAATGAACAAATTTGATTCAAGACAACCATGGGAAGCAGGATATAAGAGTGTTACAATAAATTAATTTATTGTGATATATTAGAATGAATTAACCTTACATTATGGTGAAAATGAGGAAGAAATTATGATTATCACACTGGGAGAATACAAATACAAGCGCTGTGATGACTTTGTCTGTAGCTTTTTATGGTAAAAAAAAATCCTTATTGAGTTAGAGGTACGTTAAAGAGTGAATTATAAGCAAGCACATTGTAAATGTATTTTGCATTTACACATTTCACTATGTCTGTAAGTGAATTTTGCTGGGTGGACATAGCAATTACCGGGAAATTGGACTTCGGCATCCTCACGGCTAATGAGCACCCGCGGGAGGGAGAGAAAAAGAAAGACACAGATGTGTGTGTCTAGCAGTGTAGTGCATCTCATAATTACTGTTCCCATTTTGGACCAGCAGAAATAGTTCTACTTCCTGATAAGGGTGCTTTCACATTTGGTGATTTAAAGTAAAAAAAAAAAAGTTTTAACGTATCTTCTAATAATAATAATAATAATAATAATATTTAATTACCGGCATTCTAACATAGAAATATAATGAATATAATAACATAACTTTGAAGTTTTTGAGACATTCACCAGTTCACTAGCTTTATTTTAAATGTGTCTGCATACATGTTTTTTTTTTAGCTTTTCCTCCAAAGCTACAGTGAAGACTAACAACATGCTCATCGCATGCTCATCGCAAGTCTAACATGCTCATCACAACTAGACTAGCTAGTAAGGCGACAATAGCTAGGACTGGTGTGTTGCTAAGGGTGCATTATGCTTACTTACAGTCAGATGATTTGGATCGATGCATTGATTTTAAAGGTAATTATTTAGGATGAATTATTAAAAATCTATTAATTGATTATTGTCAAAAAGGGCAAACAACTGGTGTGCATTTCATATTTTTAAACTGATGTGTAAATATTCTAGCAATATTGGTTTTGCTCATAACTCATCATCATAATCATCATCCATGAATTAACAGTAGACCTTCTCAAGATTCAGAACAACGCTGGTCACATATCAACCAGAGGCTACTAAATTGTATTTGCATTGTATTGTAAGAAATTTAGTGCGATCACCAAATATCCAGTTGTTGCCTTATGGCTAGAAATTGTATTGCAACGTTGCAGATTCAGCACTATCATCAAATATTGAATCATATAAGAATCATATTATATTGTGGGAAAGCTTGAGCTGTTTCTTTAAATCAGCATATGAGGCTATCGCTTGTTCTGCATAAAAAATACAACAGACAAACAAACAAAGAATGCCAAGAGTGAAGGCACGCTACTACAGTAATTCTTTTTTAAATCAACATGTATTGAATAATTTCATAGCAGGTTACAGTCATTCATTTACATTTTACGACATACTGTAGATACTTGCATATCTGAATAGTCAAAAACACAATTATACAATTAATACACACCCATCATACATTTACATATATTTAAAGAATATTTACATATCACCAAAATTTCAAATACCCTTAATGGTTCTGTTGGTCTTGCTCCATGGTTCTTGTTTTACAACGTCCTGTGGGTTCTGTAGCTACAGCCTGTAGCTGTACAATGACGATTAATTAAGTTCATCATTTATTCTTGTTGATATTTCTTTCTTTCTCTCTTTTACAAAATTTATTTTATTATAAATAAACGGTCATCATTAGTTTGGACTTCTACATACTCCTTAAATATCTATATATACTGTAAATATACACAATACGTGCTGTACAATTTCACACACTCAGTAAGTAAGTGACAAATGATGTGATCTGAGGGATAAAATTAGTCAAAAATCATATAAAATTTTAATTTTAAAAACTACAAGCAATACAATGCAGCTCAGAGTTACAGCAGAAACTCGGCTTGGCTATGAGCTAAAAGGTGACAAACACAGTGGTATTGTTGGCGATAGGAGAATGAAAGTAGAAGCTTTGGAAGCTGATCTGTTTGAGCAGAGTGTACAGATGAGAGAGCTGGACAGACTAAAAGACTAAAGCGCTGCTGCATCGCTGTCTTTATGTAGAGATGAAATAACCACTGGCATCACTATCATCAGGCGGTTGAATGGCATTGTGGGTAATGTATGCAACCATTAATGTGAAAATAGACTAACGTCAATGAATGTAGTTTAAATCAAAGCTAAACACAAAGGAGAATCTTCTGCATCTATCACTATTGATTATAAGTATTGATATGGAAGTCACGCATTTTTCCTTTTGCTCTATTTCTTTCCACTCTTCTTTTTCCCATCCCATGAGCCTGCTGTATTTTTTATTGACTTGTTTAAGTCAATGCTTCAGTGTAAAATCATATGACTTGCTCAAGGTCATCTCTGTCTTTGTCTTTGCTGATGATGAGGTAGTAGGCATGGTGTTCTGTCCTCTGTCTTGAATTGGTCTTAAAAATGAAATACATTCTCAAAACACCATAAATTCAGCTCAAATTTAGACAAAACTGATTCTATTCTGAAAAACACATACTGGAAAAAAAAAAAAAAAACCTCTGTCCTTAAGAGAATCATCAATGTCAAACGGGATGTTTAATGATATTTTTTTTCCTTGACGTCGAAAGATTCCATGTGGACATGTATCTGTGTATGTGATGTGACGAGAGCTGACAGTCTCCTATGTTTCTCTCTCCTCTATTCCCTCGTTCCTTTCTTGCCTCCTGGGCTTTTTATCGATCCCTGTTCTCCACAGCTGATGAGAATGGATCTGTTATGTCCCACAGGGTCCTGGTGTGTCATCTGACTCACTGGCTGTTCTGTCACTTTGGGCTTTTTTAGTGATCCAGGGTGAAGAAAAGCAGGGTGGAGTGCCACAAATCGATAGAGGGGCCATTGTAGTGCCACAGTGGGGGTAGTTCCCAAAATAAGCTCTGTGATGACCTCTAACTGTTGACCTCTCGAGCTGACTTCACCACCAATCATATTGAATTTTTTATTTTTGCTTCTAAAAGTCAACTGGTGCAGCTTGTTATAAGTCTATTAGAACAATTCAACACTTTAGATTAAGATAAACATTTTACCAGCCAAGGAAAGTTACATCACAGGCCTTTTCCCCTGGTTTTATCACTATACAGTACAAGTCCAGTTACATTAAGAGCTAATTACTTGTGGGTCAAAGGCAAGGCAGGTGCTCAAGTTGCCTTCAAAAGATTTATTAATTCATGTTTTCACACAGTTTGGGATTATGAGCATCTCCCTCATCCAACTGGCAGCAAACCAAGAGGAAGAATTAGATAATGTAAAATTCATGTATGCATGAACTTTAGCTGAACCTAAACCGTGTACTTTTGGGGCTTTTCAACTGCTCAAGGCTACACGTTAATGAAATATATGCAAGAGGGATGCAAGGGGTGGATTTCATAAATATGCAGATTTTATGTAAGAACCTACCCTTGCATATGAGCTATCCTTGTGAAAGAAGAGATAATTCAATAAGAAGAAATGCAAATCTTTACACTGTGTATTATTAACATCACATTTTAATACAGTATCAGACACTCTTTAGTGTGAATATGTTTCTCTTTAGTTCGTGATCATAATCATGGTCTTGTGTTTGTTTGCTCAGGTGAATTTGGGGACAGGCAAATGTGCCGCGATGCCATCCTTCCCATGCCGGCGCTATGTGAAGTGCCATGCTCAAAGGATTGTGTGCTCAGCCCCTGGACCTCCTGGTCGCTCTGCTCACACACCTGCTCTGGAAAAAACACAGAGGGCAAGCAGACGAGATCTCGCTCCATATTGGCCTACAACGCAGGAGATGGTGGGTGTCACTTTGAGTCATTCAGCTATTTGTTTACTTTTTTCTTTCTCACTTTCTGTTACACTCTTATCTTGTGTTTGGGTGATTGGCCACCACAGGCCACCATCCTGGAAGAGACCACGCCCATCGAGAGAGAGATAATCGCCTATTGATTTGCAGTGACTCTTCCCTTTAATGGGACAAGTAGACACAACCATGTCATGAAAATCCCTCCAACAACGTACTGTAACAAATCATTTGGCACCCTTCTGTACAGAGATTATGTTCTGGTCATGTTGTACGGAGGATGGAGAATGCCTTAAAAAAATAATATCTATCAGTACATACACAAACAAACAAACAAACAAAATGTTTGTTTAATATCTTTCAGTTTATTTGAAATATTATGTATGTATTTATATATTTATTTGTGAAATGATTTATTGCTGGACATAGTTATGGATTTACTGGAGGATATAATGCTTTAGCATGCAAATGAGGAATGGATTTCATTTAGTTTAGATTCATCCTAATTGGACAGCACTAGAATCTTCTCGGATTTGGTACAGTTCAGGCTCTTTTACTGTTAAACAAAAATTGAGCGAGATAGAGAGTGAGATAGAGAGTGAGAGAGAGAGCAAGAGAGAGCAAGCAAATTTTTTCATTACGAAACCATGGGGGATGCAAACCTTTGCATTGGATTATTATTATTATTATTATTATTATTATTATTATTATTATTATTATTATTATTATTATTATTAT
>JAFFST010049450.1:2899-16501 GCA_022414735.1 Noturus placidus
CCCCCCCCCCCACTCCCCACTCCAGTGGCCATCTTGGCTAGTGAGGACAGATATTATTAAATATTAAAGCTACACAAGTTCTCTTCATTGCAAAATACAATAACTGAAGGCCAATTTTCTAAGTGCACAGTGCACAGTACTGTGATCAAGAGCCATACGAGTGGTTACTGCTGCATTCCTAGGAGAGAACCTTGTGTTTTGAGACTAGCATACAGATTGCTATTCTCCCCTGTGCTAATTTGTAGCTCTGTTGTACTGTCAGTGTGACTGACAAGCAAAGTGACAGGAGATGACATTGATAAAAAAAAATCAATGCTAGTACTTTACTAAGTCATGAGAAACTCAGAGAAAAGCTCATATAAAATCACACGTTGTAGGTACATACTGTCATACTCTATATCTGTTTCTATATACCAGTTTTAGGCACCAAATATCTGTATCTGTATTCAAATTGAATCCCAAAGTGTGTGTGGTGTAAAGGTTTGTTTGTTTCGTTACAAGATCTGTTAACTGAGTTCCAGAAGAAGCAAAGTGCACAGAGTAGAGGTGTAAGTAGCCAAATGCAGCATTGTTGCCCAAGACAAATTTCCCTCACGGGACAATAAAGTTTAACTAACTAACTAACTAACTAACTAAGTGCCATCATTTTTTTTTTTTTTTTTTTTAATGGGCTTCTTAGGGGTGTATGGAAGACGTGGGTCTTTAGCTGTTTTTTGAAGATGGTGAGAGAGTTTGGGTTCAGATTGAGGTTGGAAGTTCATTTAACCACTGATGAACAGTTAGTGTGTCTGTTCGGGACCTCGAGCCAGGGACCTACTAAGCATCGGTCATTGATTGATCGCAGATTGCGTGAGGGAATGTAAGCCTTCAGAAAGAGTTTTAGGTAGGAGGGTGATGTTCCAGACAAGGTCCTGTAGGTGAGCATCAAGGCCTTGAATTTGATCTGGGCGGCTACAGGAAGCCAGTGGAGGGAGATGAAGAGGGGTGTGACATCGGTTCTCTTGGGCTGGTTGAAGACGAGGCGTGCTGCAGCATTCTGAATCATCTGAAGGGGTTTGATGGAGCTGGCGGGGAGGCCCGAGAGTAGTGAGTTGAGATAACAAGAGCCTGGACTAGTATCTGCATAGCGCTGCAGGTTCTTTGATCTTTGTCCACATCAACATTGTTTTTCATTCAATACGCTTTTATTTATACTGAACTGCTTACCTGTACGGGGATATTTGTCTTTTTTCCCCATTTACGTCTAATGTTTTTTTTTTTTACTTTTTTAACATATAAAGGAAACATAACAAGGTAAGTACTGTCAGTATTTGCTTGGTACACAACAATAAGGACTATAATAGGACAAGGTCAGGTAAGGAAACATCGAGACAGCGCAGAATGTAATGGAAGGTCAAACGCTTTCATCCGATTGTGTCTTATAGACTTGTTATAGGACCAGGTTTTAGAATTATTTCTGAGGTGACTGTTATTCAGGTTATTTCCTGTTACCTGTCTAAATGCTATAATAAAAAACACATAATAAGCAGAACTGTTATAGACATGATGTTAAAATAAAAAATAAAAATAGGCTGCTTTTGTGTCTGTATAGGTTCATTAATTTTTCGTTTCGAATTTAAAAAAAAAATGCCAATAAGATGTACAGTAAACAGTATCTGGCTTACGTTATGTAAGGAAAACTCTATTACATAGGTCGACTCTGTTCACAATTAGTCTACAGTGCGTAGGAATTAATTCAGGAATATTTGATTTATAGACTAAACAAATAAACGCTATGTTATGCTGAAGTTTGAATTGACCTAAAAATTTGGATTTTAAAACTGTTATTTTTTGTAGGAAAAATCCATTGAGCATTTCGACTTCCTTTCAAGTTCATAACAGTATGTGAGAGATCAGTGATGTATGTGATTGTATGTGCGGAAAGAATCTGCCTCACGGCACATATTCAAATGTGACAGGTAGTGTGTGTGTGTGTGAGAGAGAGAGAGAGAGAGAGAGAGAGAGAGAGAGTGTTGAGATGAACATACCCGGAAGGCATTGTGTGCTTTCTCAATGCAGGGATTACACACACACACACACACACACACCCACACAGTAACATACACACAGATATCATGCTGTGTTTAAAAAGGGCTCAACAAGAGCTTTATCGTCCACGGAAACAAATGTCGGCCTGGGCACCAAGTCTCTTTTTCTCTGTCTCTCTCTCTCTCTGTCTCTGACACTGACACACACACACACGCACGCACGCACACACACACACACACACACACACACACACACACACACAGTAGGCATAACTGACAAAGATGGAGTGTTACTAGTACTAGGTCAGCAGGGAGCATCATTGATTAGCTATCGAATAAAGAGATGCATATTTCACTGGGGAGACAGAGACAAAGGGGGGGCCTCACATTAAGGAAAGAAAAAATGATCTACTGATCATATCCTTTAGTATTTCATAACACTTCCTCAAACACATGGTATGTACGGTGGTGCTTGAAAGTTTCTGAACCCTTTAGAATTTTCGATATTTCTTCATAACTATGACCGAAAACAACATCAGACTTTCACAAAAGTCCGTAAGGTAGACAAAGAGAACCCAGTTAAACAAATGAGACAAAAATATTATACTTGGTCATTTATTTATAGGCTAAAATGATCCAATATATGCAAGATATGTTTATGGTATCGTAACAACCCTATAAGGCACACTAATTCTGGTAAAATTACTAAAAAGCTAAAAAGCTAACATTACTAATTTTAGGTTAGCATATGGTCTGTATAGGCACCCTGTCCAGGGTGTACCCCGCCTTGTGCCTGATGCTCCCTGGGATAGGCTTCAGGTTCCTTGTGACCCTGAAAAGGATAAAGCGGTATAGAAGATGGATGGATGGATGAATGGATGGATGGATGGATGGATGGATATGGTCTGTATAGATAAAAATGCTCATGATATTATTTAAAGCCATTAAAGTAAAAGGCAAATTTTAGCATTGTAATATTCTATGTTAAAAATTAAGGACATTCATTACCCTATATAGTAATCTCTAAAAGGTTTTCAGCATTTAAAAATCCCATTACCCCGATGTTCTGCCATGAGAAGAGGTTGAATTGCATTGACAAATGGCTGAAAAGTATGTCCAAGGGCGAAGGGTAGCAGTTTAGACAGAAACATATGCTAGGCTCCAGAGCAGAACTGCATTTAGCCTTCATCTTCACTTCGTGTAGTCAAGCATTTATAGCAAACTTCAAAACTTCAGCCAGAAAGCTCATTCTGATGTCACAGAGCCTTTATGAATGATCAAAAGGTTATCCTCTAATAACTTTTGCAGGAAAAGCTTTGGAAATAATTGTGATGGATCACCTTTTGGAGCAAGAACAATAAAGTTAAGGGTTAAGAAAAGTCGGGAAGTTAAAATACAAGACATTTTCCCAATAGGCCAAAAAGGATCAAACACTAGTGAGCCAACAGTGACATGGCATTCATGAAGACACGATACAGATGTGGAAATTCAGCATGGTGTTGATTAGGGTCAATCAAAAAATAAAGTTCATAGCAGAGCATAGGCAGGGAACATTAAAACCGGATAATCAATAATGACAATAAAAGCTGGCACAGGAGAGTCTTCAGAGGGTTTTGTGCTTCCTGGTTTCTCAGGAACATCCTGCATTTAATGTTTGTCTTATTATGTCAAAGAGACAGAAAAATATACGGGCTATTTTTATGACTGTTTATAACTTAATAGTAACAGGGAATAATGTGACTCATGAATGTTCCACAGCAATAAATGTAACTAGAAACTGTTAAAAAGTATGATGTGTCACTCTTTAAAACGTTATAAAATGTAAATATGGGCATTATTATTGTAATCGATGTGTTATAAGAGGAATACTGTTATTGGGAGAAATAAAAAACCTTGGAAACTGCAACTCCAGACATGGCCACAACACACCTGAGGATGCTTATTCTTTACATAGGCAACAGGCTCATTTTAAACAAAGTTTTGTTTCCACAGTAACATGCCCAATTAACAAGATTAATTAGCGCTAATGAGAAAGCCTTTAAGCTTATCCGCATCTTGCCCCAAAGCCCTGATAATACCCATAAAGCCCTCATAATGCCCAGGGAAAAATAATAAAAGAACAAAAACAAAAAACAAACCAAAAATCGTAAAAAAAAAAGAAAGAAAAAGAAGAAGAAGAAAAAAAAGCTTAGCTTAGCTCAACAGTTAAATTCAAGACGAGCCTGAGGCAAAGCTGAGCACATTTTATTTCTAAAGTAAAATGTACCCTCTGCAAGTTTGCTAAAGCTCAAATTCAGCCTCATAGCATTAGCTTGCTAACCAAAACTCAAAGCATTAGCATGCTAATCCACATATTTAAAGTCATAGCATGTCCTTGCTTACCCACAAACTAAGTTGTACACCTCAAATCCTGATTTTTATATATATATATATATATATATAATATATATCCATCCATCTTCTACTGCTTACTCCTTTTCAGGGTCACGGGGAACCAGGAGCCTATCCCAGGGAGTATCGGGCACAAGGCGGGGTACATCCTTGTGTACCCTTGTGTATATATATATAGGGTTAGGGTTTTAGATTTGCAAGCAAATGGAATGAAGCTAGCTCTAAGGATTAGCTAGCTAATGATATCAAGCTTCTTCTTTTTTTTTTTTTGCCCGTTAGGTTCAGCTTAAGTGTGTCAGAAAAGATCTGCTGTGTGCAACATTCTTACACGTAGTATCTCCTTATTAGATCTGTGAAGTGCATACATTGCTCATAGATAAAAATAAAAAAATAAAAAAGATTGAAAGGATAATTCTATTAACTATTATGGATGAATATAGATCTGTAGAGAGTATGATAAAGGCAGAGGGTAAAGCAGATAATCGATAGCAGGATGACGGTTATTGATCCTCCATTAATATCATTTTGAGTGAGTAAGATCTCACATACATGGTTGGATTGCATATTCTGGGTATAAATAGTGTTGGGCTGAGTTACTTTCACTCACTGAAAGCTGTAGCTGTGAGGTCACATGAAGAGACTGATGTGTGTACACACACGCACACACACATACAGTGACAGACAGTTAGGTGTGTGAAAGGCACCTCTAAATGTCCTTATTGATCCAAATCGCACGGTCGTCATGGCGATTACCTCAGCCTAACTCGGCCAAGTGGAAGTGTGTTTGGGTCAGCTGCTGTTCACTGTCTTCTAAAGTACCAGTAAAGTCACTCAGTGTCTTTCATTTAAGTGGACAACAGTGTGTGTTTGTGTGTGTGTGTGTGTGTGTGTGTGTGTGCGTGTGTGTGTGTGTGTGTGTTTATTTCCAAATTCAAACCAATAATGCACTAACCTCTGAGAATACTACACATTTTACACTGAGTAAGGAATGTGCCTATTCTATGTATCTGTTCTACTATACGTACATATGCTAGCAAATAAAAACTATATGTGTGCTTTTCTCCTAACACTTTTAAGCATTTTTCAAAACACACTTGTGTACTTCTTTTCAAATATACAAATGCTAGCATATAAGAAGTACACTAGTAATGTTCTCTAAGTGCTGCAAAAAGCATGTCAACATATTCGAGTGTACTTCTTTTCAAATATGCTTACAAATATTCTAGTGAAAATCTCTTCAAGTATACGTAGACATGAAAATATATCTAAAGTATACTTTACACATTAGTCAAATGTATGTGAAATTTGGTCAAATATTTGAATGAAATTGTCACATCATTAACTTGGCAGATCTTTGTTGAGAGCTCTACTAAAACTTGACGATACATATTTGAGATTACCGAGGTCTTTTGTCTGAGGACTAAAAGCTGCGAAACTTAAGCAGACATGTTTTCTTTCATTTCCATTTCATCTAATTGCTGTCTAGCAGAAATTGAGACAGCCACAGAGCATCACCAAGCCACCACCATGCTTGACTGTAGACAGAGTGTCTTTCTTCATTCTTCTCCCTCCAGATGTACCGCTGATCCACCGTGCCGAAAAGCTCCAGTTTTGTTTCATCGCTCCACAGAACAGATTCCTAAAACTTCTGTGGCTTATTTATATGATTTTGAGCCGACTTTTTTGTGTTTTTGGGTCAGTAGTTGTGAACGTCTTGGAGTTCTAGCATGGAAACCTTCTGCACTCACTGTGCTCACTAAAACCTCAGTGCCTGTTCTCACCTAGTCTTGCTGCAGATTTTTTACAATCACTCCAGGGTCTTCCACAACCTGCCTTCTCAGAAATATGGTTGCAGCTCTTGATAGCTTCCTTTATCTGCCCTGTCCATGTAGTGTACACTCAAACCCCTAGCCAGTTCAGGTATTTCACGTGTTCCAGTTCAAGCACACCTGGTGTAACTAATGAAGCCCTTCATTAGTCGTATCAGATGTGCTTGAGACAACATCGGTTTTGCATATTTGTGCTGTTGTGAGGGATTCTATTCAGGGGGCTGAATAATTTCGAGAGTGGAGAAATCATTATAAGTTGCATTTTCAGTTGAATTTGTCAAAACCACTCGAATCATTCATTGTGTTGAACTATTTCAATCTCTTTTGTGTGATTTGTTTATCGCAAACAGCTGAAAGTTTGTACATTTTTTACAATAAAACTGGTTGCACTTTGGGTTGAATCATTTTGATTGCCACTGTAGTGTTTCACATTGATAATAGGTGTTGAATAACTTTTTTTCACTTCAATAATATAAATAAATAAATGAACAGTATTGTGTGTTTATTCAGGTCATCTTTGTTTTATGTTGTATTTCATTTGAAGATCTAAAACTATTTAGTATGAGATATACTAGTATCTGATAGATAGCTAGATAGATCTGAGTCTGTGTCCATGTGTGTGTGATCTATAAGTAGAAATAGACACCTCTCAGAGGAGATCCTTTACTTATAACAGTTACACATAAACCAATCACTAAAGTCCTAGCTTGTGCAATAACTCTGTCCTCCGGTCCTAAATAATTTACACAACAAATAAACGTTTGGTTTCTCTATTGACTACTTTGATTTTCAGCCTAGACTGAAGCTTAAGGTACAATTAAACTTGAGTTAAAAATGCAAAGCAAGGAAGTCACAAAAACCTACAGAATTAGCTCATAAATATTGAGCAAAGCCAGTAAAAGAGCCAGAAATTAGGAAGAGCAGCTCTGTTGGAGGAGGAAGGGAGAGAACGATAGTTAAACTGAGAGAACGAAGACCTCTTTCTCTCTCTCCCTATAGAGAAGCTGTCATGCTGACTCAGTGTGTATGTCTCTTGAGCTTGTTTAACATTTAAACACCACTGACCTTCACTCCAACTTTGTTCCATGTATATTGTCCTTCTACAAAATTATGTTCCAAAGAACTTTGATCACACAGTGCAGTCTGTAATGACTGGACATTATTTGTCATTATAACTTAAAATTAATCTGTGACTATTTTTTTTGTGTGTTTACTCCCAAATGATCTACTACACACTTACACCTTGCATTATGTACCCCACTGTCTAGTGTATAAAGTTTAGAAAGGTAATATTATCACAAATGAAACACAAGCAATTTTTTTTACTAATCGGAAGTATAAGCCGCTTCCTAGCTGATGGCGCATGACATCATACGTACGTCATGTGACGCCGCTAGCTTTAGCCTAATACCCAGGGTCATCGACAATGACTCTCTACAGTTTACTGTTTGTCAGCGTTACCTTTTATAAAAAGTAATGCATAAATACTATTATATAATATAAACTTATATATTAGTTTACTTATATATAACTATACTATACTTATAAGTATTTATGTATTATTTTTTATGGATGCATAAAAAGCACTGAATGAAACTACAGTCCTAAATGAATAATATATATTCTGGTGTGTATTGGGTTCTTTTCAGTCTTATATAATTGGACAAATATTTTTGTAAAGTTTTAGTCTGAAGTTTTTATTTGTAACACTCAGTATGTGGATTTTATTTTAAATAAACAAAAAAAAAAAATGGTAATTAACACCCCCCCCAATCCGGTTAATCAGCTAACTGGGGAAATAAAATAATCGGCCAGCTAATCAATTATGAAAATAATCATTAGTTACGGCCCTAGATTTTTTTTTTTTTTTATTAACCAGTCCATACAAGATATCTCAGAGCTTTTTTTGTGTGATTGTTTTGGCCAAAACTGTTAGTCTAAAAGTAGCATTAGTGATTTTAGTAGAAGTAAGCTATCACTTAAGATTTTGTAACTCAAAACAAATACATCTCATCTCTTTAGTGCATATTCTAAAACCTCACCTGGTACACATGCATGCTTGATGCCTAGACAAGAACATCAGTGCAAAAGGGAGAGTTTTGTGAGATGACAGTACAAAGGCCTCCTTATCCTGCTTTCAACAGGAGCTTTATTGCCTGTCACAACTAAGAAGGAACGGGGAGTGTTAAGCCGAGAACAGAACAGACTTTGACCTTGGGAACAAAAACAATGCTGAACAAAGAAATGTTCAACTACAATGAAAAAGGAAGTCATCTTATCAACTCACGCTGGCTTGGAATCCATGAAGCTTTTATTAAACAAACCCAAAACACCAGGTTCAAACATAGTCTATGAACCAGGCAGGGTTCAGTAACGGGTAGACAGTCCAACAGGCAAACAAAAAAAAGACAGGTAATCCACGAATGTAAATCCAGAAAGAAAAGCAAAAGGGTCCTAACATGAAGAAAAACAAGATCAATGGACAACCACTCAGTAAGGCAGGTTAAATGGCAATACTTTGCAACGAGTCTTACGAAGCACATGGCTTATAAACCTACACACCGGAAATGGTTGTGGAGGAAGTGGGGTGGAGTCAAAATTCCCTCTGGTGGTGGGATAAGTGGGTCTTTGCATGTGGCCTTACAAGCAACTCCTTCATTTTGTATTCTGAGCACTATCTTTTTTGTTTTGGGAATTTAAATACATCACGTAGACTGTAGTCCTGACCTTTGTGTGTGTGTGTGTGTGTGTGTGTGTGTGTGTGTGTGAGAGAGAGAGAGAGAGAGAGAGAGAGAGAGAGAGGATTCTTATATGCCTAGTCATTTACTATTAGGCCTTTTGCACAGAGGAATTCACTTTTAATTCACTTTCAAAAATCCAGGGAGTTATTGTCAGACTATTATCCAGATAAGAAATAGTATGGCACTATAATTAAGTGTTTTAGAATCTTCAGTGGCATGCTTAGATAACCAGGCTGAGACAGAGCATTCATTCATTTATCTTCAGCAAATACTCTATCCACCAAGACTTTTTTAATAATCAAAAGAAGTGATTTCAACTGAGATTCTGGAATAAAGAGCAAGAAATATATTCGTAAAGGTGAGACACTGCAGGTATTTATGTTGCTTTGTGATGCAGCATGAGCAGCAGTTTTAAAAGATGTTATTGGCTGGTCTCATATGTCTCGAGGCAGCACATATTAGCCTTTATCCTCACCAGGTGATAGACTAAATCGAAGAGAAAAGTAACAATATTAACAATCAACTGGCACAAGATTAATTGTGAAATGTATTTTTCTTTTTTTAAAATCACCCTATTCACTAGTCCTGCTTTGCTTTGCCTATGAAGACCTACCTCAGTAGGATTTTGGAGGCAACTAAAGGGTCTCAAACGGAACTAGGAGTAATTCTAATAACCTGTAATTCAAACACTTCCTACAGCCATGATTTTCTAACAGCATCCAGGCGACCAAAGCATTTTAAGCATTAATCTTCCCCATATTTTTGTGAGCAACTTATTATGAAGACCTACATGAGTGAGAAGCAGAAGACGTTAAAAAGGTGGAAGACAAAAATCATTTTAAATGGAGACTCACATCCTGACAACCTTTAGTGAATAATTAACACTTTAACGGGTGGAGTTTCCTTGTGCGACATTCTCGTAGAATTTGTTATACAATTTCTTTGGGTGTTAATGACTACTCACACCATCCATCTCTCTTTCTCTCTCTCCTCTTTTTTTTTTTAAAAAAGAAAATAGTGCAAACAATGGATGGATAAAATGTATAAAACTAAAGAATAAAAGTACTAAATTCAATAATAATGGTAAGACAAAATATAAAACAGAAGTCTTTTGTGCATTCTATTAGGAAGTGCAGCTCAGTCTCGATTGTGTTTTGGTTGCAATGTAGGCCAACCATCCTTGTTCTCTCTGTTTGTATCTCTCACTCTCTCTCTCTCTAACACAAACACACACAGAGTCAAAGACGAACACATTTACAACCATTCAGCATGGACATACATGTGACATACATGTGACTAGTATAGCAGTATTCTTCACAATCCGTCTCTTGTATTGTACATACTGTACTGTCTTTAATTTTACATTGCCTCCGTATACTGCTTCTCACAGAGAGAGAGAGAGAGAGAGAGAGAGAGAGAGAGAGAGACAGAGACAGAGAGAGAGAGAGTTTGCTCAAAAAAAATCCTTATGCAGCCTCAGTGGGGTGCACTTATGAAGGGTATACTTTTATCAAGGACTGCCAAATAGATCTCTCTCTCTCTCTCTCTCTCTCTCTCACACACACACACACACACACACACACACACACACACACACACACACACACACAGAGCCAAATATCTGCCAGGTCGAGAGCAGCTGAAATCACTCATCTGCCCCACAAGCAGCGATCATCACATTTTACTGGTTTCTGTTCAGCTTCATTTCAGGCCGAAATGCCCCATTTCCAATTTTCCCAAAAAATGCAATAATACTGAAAATAATTTCTCTGACATGAAACTTCATGTGCTTGGCTCAGAACCTCCACGAACAAATCCTATACAGTACATGAACCATGAACCTATACATGAACAAATCATTAGTTAATAAGCATTTCACAATTAACAAGTCTTAATTGATCGGTCAATACTTCATGGAATTGTAAATGTGTGTATATACTATTATCTAATCATTTCATAGTGATGAACAAAGCATTAGTTATTATCAGACGAGCAAGGGTGCGGTGATACCGAATATTGACACGGCTGTAATTTGCAAATTTACCATTTCCACCACCGTGTTACACAGTTGGTATGAGGTGCTTCTCCTGAAAAGCTGTCTTTGTTCTGTGAAAAGCATGTTTGCTGTTTCTGTGACCAAACATCTCTATCTTTGATTTGTCTGTCCAGAGCACATTATTCCAAAAGACCAGGTCTTTGCCTGTATGCTCATCGGCAAACTGTAGTCTTGCAAAGGGCTTTTAATGGCACGCCTCATATGCAGGTCAAATTTGTGCAAAATTTGTGTCTTTCAAATAATTTGGAGATCATTTTATATCCCTTACTGGACTCATAAACATCCACAAGCTTTTTTCTGAAGGTCTTACAGAATTCTTTAGATCTTGGCATGATGACATCACACACCTCAATAACAAAGGGAACACCAGACACTAGATATGAAAGGGGTATAAATATAAACACAGGTTCCACCGGCACTCTCTAAGCAGGTTCTATTCACTGGCACCCAATCATGAAGACCTGATTCTAATTCTATGGATTTGAAGCTGTGATAATATTTTTTTATTCATTTAAATTGTGACAATGAATACAAAATGTCAATTGTATGTGCCATTTAATAGAGTGTATCGCATTTATTAATAGGCCCCGTTTCAAAGAGGATCAAACAACAACAATTTCCATGGGGTGTACTTATGTTTACACACAACTGTACATAAACACATGGACTTGATTTAATTCTTAGAGTCCATTATCCTAGTTGAGAATGATGTTCAGGAAATGTCATTTGATTAGATTTGCATAGTTTGTATTTTCATTGCTGTTCAAGAAAAAGACATGTTATATGAGAACTCAGATATATGTTATAATTTGCATAATTTTGTTATATATAAACATACGGGCTTGTTTATTTGAAATACAGAGTAACCAAGGATTTTTGAAAAAGCTCCCCAAAACCCTACAGTGACCCCTATGTGAAGCATGCGTGCAGATGAATTCATTATGGTGGTACATTGCTTTATGGGTTCCTCCACCTTTATTTCCTTCCCACATCCAACTGTTTGAAGTCCGTTTAAAGATAAAACATGTAGTGCAAGTTTATTTCTATGTAAAGTGGTTAATTGTTGCGGTGAGGCTAGGGGGTGGGGGGTGTCTACACTTGGGGTCTGTTACTTGGTTGTCTTTTTTTGCACTATATAACATTTTAATAAATAGATAACGTAGATATCGCATTATTATTTTTTTTTTGTCAGTAGTTCTAACTACGAACTAAGGACAGCCCATTTATGCAAATATGCACAAAATAGACAGTAAAACAGTGAAGCCAACTCTGCTAGATCCAGTTGTTCATCTCAATTACAGTTCTGACAAATGAAATCAACTCACAGTTTTGCAGTGATGCATTTTTCAGAGTAAGAAGTACAGCAACAATAACGAGAAGGAGAAAAGACTATAAGAAAATGGAGGACTAAAAGGACGAAGGAGAGGAAAGAGGAACGAGAAGGATATCAATGTGGAAGAAGAAGAAGAAGAAGAAGAAGAAGAAGAAGAAGAAGAAAAAGAAGAAGAAGAAGACATTTTAGAAGTGTTTGAAGAAAAAACGCAGAAGGTGAAAAAGAAGAAAAGATGAGAAACAAGGGATTCAGAGGTGTAAATGCTTTTCACAGCTTAAGCCTTAGTGGTTGATTTTTCTGTTTTTGGAGTATCACTTAGGAGTATCACTTAGTATCACTTCCAGTCCGTACCTGTGTGTTCTGGCAAAAATTACAGAAAGTTTTATTTTTTTTATGAGCTGTAACCTGAAATACCATCCATCCATCCATCCATCCTCTACTGCAGGGGTGCACAATAGGTCGATCTCGATGACTGGTCGATCGCAAAGGAAGTGCGGGTAGATCGCCATTCAAAAAAAAAAAGAAATGTTCACGATGATGTATAGGACAGCCAGTCTGAGATCTCATCTTTTCTCTCACCACATGTGTGATCAAACGCGCCAGTGCTAAAGACTAGCGAGAAAAATCACCGAGTTAACATTTTCAGTCTTTTAAAGACAAAACCCAGCTCCCAGTGTGCACATTAATATCAGTCACCATGGACAATGCGCCCGCAATGAGGTCTGCGACCACACTGAGCTCCTACACACTGAGCTCCTACACACTGACGTGAGATGGCTTAGTAGGGGTAAATTCCTGCAGAGATTTCAAGAGCTCTGTCCGGAGATAAGGGAGTTTCTTTTTGCTGTTAAACATGCAGAATCTCCCAACTCAATGATGACCAGTGGCATTTCTAACCGATCTGACCAACATGTTAAATGAACTTAATTTGGAGCTGTAAGGAAAAGACAATCCGTGGTCAGTATGATCAGCCCAGTTAATGCTTTTAAACAGAAAATGCACCTTCTGTCCTCAAAGCTGCAGCACCATGAACTTCCAAAACCTCATGTCAGAGCTGGAGACACAGTGGAAGGCTTGTGCGCAGTTTAACATTGTACTGCACGGAGCAGATTGACAGCTGTCAGTCAGAGTGTGACAGACTCTCTCAAGACTTTGCTTTACTGGAGCCAGTCGCTACTATTATTTCTGTGAGTCAGCCCTTTCCCACATGAAGATTATTAAGTCC